>JABTXL010005620.1:20595085-20609806 GCA_025134845.1 Neodon shergylaensis | reverse complement strand
TCCTCCTCCTCCTCCTCCTCCTCCTCCTCCTCCTCCTCCTCCTCCTCCTCCTCCTCCTCCTCCTTCTTCTTCTCCTGCAGAACCAAAAGAGAAGAACTGTGAGTCATGCCAGAGTAGACATGAAGAACTGGTTTCCAACACCCATCACCATTCCCTGGGATCTTCTCCTAAGGGTAAGAGTACCCTGCAGAAAAGGGGCTTCCTGTCATCATCTGTTTCAGAACACCCAGACAAACCCAATATAATCCTGTCTCCTTGCCCCACGGAGCAATCAGGAGGAGAAGACAGTCCCAGGTCCTTTTCTTCCTCTGACCTGGAATCAGGGAATGAAAGCGAATGGGCCAGAGACCTCATTGCTACCAGAGCCAGCCTTTCCAAGGTGACCTCAAGACCACGCGACCCTCTCGGAATTCTTACCAGGATTTTTCCAGGTTACAGGCGTAGCCGCCTAGAAGGCATCTTACAGTTCTGCAAGGGAGATGTCGTCCAAGCTATCGAACAGATCTTAAATGGGAAAGAACATAAGCCAGACTGCAGGGACCCAGCACACGCAGACTTGGATAACACAGCCTTCCAGAGAGCTTCAGATTTTGCTCTCGCTGGCATTGACTTTGGGACTCTAAGTAATAAATCAGCTCTCTCTCCTCTTGAAGCCGCATCTGCTGCTTATGGAGGAGATTCAAGTCTCTACAGTTTCAACCCTAGACTAGCTCTCAGCCCACTGCGCCTGGCATATTCTCCAGGAAGAGCGCTGTCTGGTTTTGTGTCGCCGTACCTAACTCCTGGACTGGTTCCAGCACTGCCTTTTCGACCAGCTTTGGATTATGCCTTCCCAGGGATGATTAGGGAGCCTTCCCACCTTCAAGGCAAGCACTTAGTAAGTGGTGGTAGACTGTATTTCAGGCCCAATCAGGAACATCTGTAACATATCAACTCTACCATTCCGTGGCGTTTCTGGAACCATAACACTGTAACACCCCTCCCCCCAAACTATTAATGTTCTCCAATGAGTATATGAGTGACTTACCAGCCTTAAATGCTATTTTTAAGCAATGTGTAGACTTTAGACTTGAAGACTTTAGCAGTTGTTAAATCAAAGAATCATTTGAACATTATATGTGCCTTGAATAAACATATTTCAGGAAATAATTTTATTTTAAACTAATGAATTTTCTTCATAAATTATCATTCCTATTATAAAGACATACCTGCTTTTATTTTATTGTAGGGTTGGACTTACAGTTGCAAAGATTTGTAACAAGCAATTCATATGGCAGAAAATGAACCAAGAGGGGTCATTAAAAACTGAGTTTATTTCTAACTATGTGGTTTTTATTCTAAAACAACTCCCTTTCCCTCTCCATGTTTTCCTCCCCCATCCCACCACAGGTGACCCCAAATTATTCCAAGTATTGAAAACTATTTTATTTGCATATAAATGATCAGGAGTAAGGAAACCCAATAAATTTGAATATATTATTTTTGGAATGTCTGACTTTTCACTCTTTAGCTACTGCTTGTAAAAAGGAAAATGTTTTCAAACTATTCCCTTTAAAGTTAACATTGTAAATACACAAAGTACTATCGGGTTATAAGAAACAAGAGCCTGCCCTCTTCTGGCCACTATCACAAATGGCAACTCAGTTCTGAGGAAATTGAAAACACCTGGTTTTCTGTTATACGTTAACACGTTTACGAAATAACTATTTTGGATCACTTTGCACTCAATTTTCATGGCGCAAAATAGATTTCTATTGAAGATACTTTTAATTTTTGAGTAGCTTATGTTTGTATCTGGGGAAAATAGTCCTTTTGATTTGTTTGAGATAATAGCATGTTACCCATTCTCAAAGGTAAAGGTAATTTTATTTACTATTTTTAATAAGAAAATTAAAATATCTGCTCAGACAAATATCTACTGATTTGTATAAAGTATATTTAATGCATTGAGGAGAGACAAAATTTCCCAAGGGCAGTAACTGCCTTTAACATTTGGAGGTGTTGTGGAATCTTTAGACATACATCTCATTCTTCATCTAGAGCATTGGAAAGCCAGTCAACAAGCTGCTCCTTTCAGTCACTGGGAAGCCCCAGAAAAACTGCTAACAAAACCCCTGTACAGAGTTTTCCTCGTGTGCCATTGTTTTTAAAAGGACAACAGCTGCATTGTTATTGTGAAGAGGAGTGAAAACCCAGATGTGGTGGGAATTAGAGATTTCTCAATCTGAGCAGCAAGAATCACTAGAAATGCCTTTACTTATATTTATGTTTCAGTGTCTTTCCCATGGAGCTGATAAGTTTGCAGAGTATATTTTACCTATAGATATCATAATGCACTGCTGGAGGAGTCTGTGGTGCTGATTTAGAATGCAAATTTGTCAATGATTTGCATTAGTTTTAATGGTACAGGGTGTGAGCAAAAGTCCTGTAAAATTTAGAGGAATGCAACCTCATTTTTTTGGGGGGGGGGATACGAAACAAAATCAAGAAACCTTTCAGACTCAGAGCCTAAATCACTCAGTTCTTGGTAACTAAATGCTATGCCATCAACACACATTGAAGGAAGAATGATTTTGCATGGTGGATCTTTTAACCAAATAATTCTACAAAGTGGCCTATTGACTGACATACAATTTTAAGTAAAGTTTCTCGAGGTTCTGTGTCTCCTAAATATGATTCTGATCAGGATTCTTGGTGATCCTTGAGCTGTTTTTATTGCATGAATCTATGTACTGTGTTCTATTTTTGAGATATACTAGATCCTATAGATCAATTACAGAGTATGATGTAAAGAGAGTTACAGTAAATGGCAAAGAGCTGGATTCTTCATAAATTTAACATAATAATGTGTACATACTAATTTAAGAATATAAACATGAGTTAATTTCTGTGATGCTTCATATAGTATATACCCTTAAAAAGACTCTTAAGAGCTAAATGACTTTATAAAACATGCAATTCTTCCAAATTCTAGCTAGACAGTGAGGAAACTGAAGCTCAGCTTTGGTGCTACCAATAGCAAGGGCAATAGTATGAGTCACTAGGAGGGTTTTTTTTTAAATTCAGAATGTAGGGTGTGAGGAAACATTCAAGTCTGCTTTGTTTCTTCACAGCTTTCTGTGGTGTCCGAAACAAAATAATACTATTTCATTTACTTAATTAAATAAAAGTATAAGACTAGGAATTGAGTCATCTCATTTATTAAGTACTTTGTGTCATGCCCTGAGCTAGGTGTGAGGGAGATATATGATTAAGAGATTAGAAAGAGCCTCAAGTTTCTCATAGTCTGTTTCCCCACATGTACTAAGAACAGTCAACCAATCAGCTAAGGTTGACACCATTTGGCAATGTTGGTATGTCAATGAGTTCTTTATAATCATGACATTTATGCCTTGGCACCTAGCCAACTAGTCAGAAGTTAGGAAAATGATGGTTGAACACCGTAGATCCAAACAGAACTGTCCCTACTCCATGTGTTGTAGAAGACAGAGGTGTTGACGATTCTATAGAAAGAATTCAGAAGAACAAAGGGAGGGGCTTTTTTTTTTTCACAGTTAATGATCACCTAATGTGGCATCATGTTTCCATTGAGATTACTGCATAGAAAACACCAGAGGCCTGGTTGATCTGATTTCTCATTACTGCCTCAGTATTGGGCTGGGATCATTTGCCAACTATTCAGAAACATGGGAATGATTTGTTAAAAACATGAATGAACAAGTTCCAATTCGAAGACCACAATAATGAAAATGGGCAGACATTATTTGTCAATAAAATAAAACACTGTTCATGACAAATATTTCTGTGTGAAAATCTCCTCACAGAATGTGAAAAAGTAGTAGGCAGAATACGGTGTGGTTAACAAGGAATGTAGTGTGGAGTTAATGTGAGACACACATGGTCCAGAAATAAAAGAACTCAGGTCATAGGAGAGCACTGGAGATGGATTGTTTATGATGTACGCAGCCATGTCTTCCTAAAAGGATTGTTTGCTTTACTGGTGAGATAAGTACTAGGATGGGCAAGTTACTTAGACTCTGGGCACCTGCTTCTTCTCAGTAAAACAAGGATAATAATATCTAACCTGCGCGATTCATGGAGATGAGAAGGAGCTTGAATAGACTGCAGAGTACAGTGATGCTTATATGCTGGTATTAAGTAAACAACTCTCACTGTTACTGCTTTGTATTAAGATATTATCTTTGACCCCTGGTGGCAGTCGCTCAACACAGAGTACTGTCATTGTGTTTAATCCACTTAGTGGATGTAGAACCAAAGAGCGCTTATTACCAGTGAATATCCAGGCTTAGTTCCAGGCTTCCTGTTTGGTTTTCACGCCACGGTGAGCCATACTTTCATAACATGCAACTGTGTGTGTGCTTAGGAATCTTTTAAGGGCTTAAGGAAGTGACCAACACAACCACAGCTCTGTGTTCGTACTAGCTTTAATTGATCAAAGATCTGGTTAGAAAGACAGAGCCCTTGCAGAAATAAGGAGTTACAGAACACTCTCCCAGCACAAAGGAGAATCTTGGAAGTAAACATCTTGCTGGAGGAAGCTGGCAAATCTGAGAATGACTCACTGGTCTGGTTAGAGCACGGTGTGGATGGACAAGTGGGAACTTTCAGAAAATTTAGGAAGTCTAGCATGTCTCCGCTTGACAGGGCTTTCAAGTGGGTGTGGTAGAAAAGTCTATGTGGAGCCAGAAACGGAGGGAGCTGTGATCTCTCAGGGTCTCACCCAGGCATCAGGTGGAGGGTCAGTGAAGTCAGCAGAAAGAAAGCAACATGGAGTCAGGGAAAATGAAGGCAATCTAGGAACACGTGTGGGGACCCAAACTTGATGACTCTTGTTTTTCCCATTCCTGACAAACCTTGCCCACAAGTCTATAGATGGTTGGGTCGGTTTTCACTATGAATGAAATAGAAAAGGGGGTTCTGGGAAATGTAGTACCTCATTTAACTGAATTTAGCACTGCCCAATCTAGTGTAGTCCTGGCCAACACAGTTTTCATAATTAATCATATCTACCATCTTTCTTTCCAATTAATGGCTGCAAACAAAACATCTTCCACACAAAGCTGAGATAACTACACTCTTTTTTTTTTTTTTTTTGGTTTTTCGAGACACGGTTTCTCTGTGGTTTTGGAGCCTGTCCTGGAACTAGCTCTTGTAGACCAGGCTAGTCTCGAACTCACAGAGATCCACCTGCCTCTGCCTCCCGAGTGCTGGGATTAAAGGCGTGCGCCACCACCGCCCGGCTTATAACTACACTCTTGATGACAAAATATCTTGTTGGAGGAAACTGGCAAATCTGAGAATTCCCTTCTCTCCCAAAGAGGACATACCTTATCCACCTTTGGGAGGTGTTCATTTCTCTTTCATCTAGCCACATCTGCATTTAAACATCCTATACAATGAATATGGAGACACAGTTAGCCAATATTATTACTTTTTTCTTAGAATAGGAATTGTGCAAGAGGAAATTGCTATATAAGGATGATTCCTGATTACAATGGTTCTTATGCTGCTCCAGCCTCATGACTGGGCCAACATAGGAGGCATCCAGTGGCAGATGTGGAGTTTTGAATTTTAACCTTTTCCCAGGCTAGTGATATGCTACTTTCTCGAGATACTTGGTAATGGCAGCTAGCTGTGTCTCCCAAGTGCCTCAAATGCTCTATGCCAAGCAACCAGTACTCAATAGTGCACAGTTTTGCTAAACTACTAGGTTTAGTATTTTAGGTGTCAGATATATATTAGGTTTATGATATTTTCAACATATGTTGGCTTTGTTGTGATATAGTTTAATTGTAAGTCAAAGAACATCAGTATGCACACATGGATTTGCACCTATACACACAAACACACACACACACATAGAGTTCTTTGAAGTAAAAAAGTATTATTTGCACTGCTGTCTGCTATAGACTGAACAGTAACTGGTCATGGGGTAATAGGTTACACCTATAACTTCTTTTATTTCTGTCTTTGTTTCCTGCTGGTGCCGTAATAGTGGTTGCTTTCTATAGCAAGTGACCCAAATCCTCATTTCTGAAGAGTCTGGATCACTGCCAGTTTCACCTACATAAGAATTTTGTAACTCTCCACCAACTTATATAACAAACATTGGAAGAGCGAGTAACTCCCTTGAGGACCTTGTTCCTGTGGTTTCACTGTTATTTGAAATGGTCTATGGTAGCCTCTAGTTCTATGAAAAAAAAAAGCATTTTCTTATGGCACAATTTCTCTTTTAAGAAGTAATACCTAAAAACCAACAGAAGCTGAAAGTTGCAAAGAAAAGAAAAATCATTGGGAGCAATTTGAAAACCGTCATTCCCAAGGTTCTCAGACTTGTGGATCTTGAGTTGAGGAAAAACATCTCTGTGTATTTACATGGATTTAGAGCCTACTATACACCTAGAAACCTATTATTCCAGCCCTAAAGATGCTCTCACCAGCTGGAACCATAATAGAGCTTTCCAAAGGCCATTTCACAATTTTACTAGGCCAGCTGTTTCTGCATGAGGGGAACAGGATGGTTCAGTGAGATCCATGGGCACAAACCCAATATTTGATATAATATGAGTTTCTTTGTCACATGTGATGTTGTATATAATACTGTGATGGTGGTTTTTGTTGGAAATATCAAAGGAAGGAAATGTAAAAGGCAAAATCATACAAGCAAGAGGTTGCCCCTTCCCACCCCCAGTGAGAACAAAGTGCTGTTTCCTCAGTGATGAAAATGGTCCAATGCAATCAACCTGCCACCAGGTGGCTGGCTGGTTTCCTTGGGAAATGATGCCATGTCTGGAGTTTAGTGTTGATGTCTACTCTTAGCCAAATTGGCTTTAGCGAATGGAAGTTCATGTCACTTATAGATCATAAGCTCCCTCTCTGCTTCTATGAACTTTTTCTTACACAAATAATAGGTCATGTTGTACATGGTTATTAAAATGGTACTTTTCAGAGGTTGCTCTTTGCTGACGTTTTATGCAGGACAGCATACCAATATATCTGTGCTCATATATATCCGTGGAGAAGTATTTCCACAAACCTTTTTTTTTTCTAGATCGAATCTCATTCTTGTCCAAGGTCCTTATGAACCAACCACACTGTTGTCCATTATGACTCATTTCAGATATATGTCACTATCAATCTCTCCTTCAGAATTACCACTGGAGAGATGAATCTTAGAACAATGCTTCAAGGCCATTCCTATAGTGCAGTTGAAAGTGCAGCCGAAAGCTCCAGACTGCCACCATCTTAGAACGAAGATCAAACAGTCTTTCTTTATTCTGCTGTCATTCATAGCTCCACGCAAAAGAGAGGGCACAATGGGCAGGCATAGGGACCATGGGGATTTGATCAAGTGTTTTTGCAACCTAACTTATGCACAACACTAAGAATTAAGATAATAATATGAGATAAGCATCTTTCTCAGAGGGGGCAGTAGGAGCAAGTGATGAATAACAGCTATTATATAGAAAGCTTAACAAAGAAATAGAAATGAATTAAGCATGGTATATATCTAAGCCCTTGTTCCCTACAACCAGGGGAGATGCTATTCAATGTAGATCAAAATCAATGTCCATTATATATCTAAAAGCAATAGTAAAGTCCAGGGATAAATAGGTACCATGCTACTAAATTTGCTAATAAAATGATTCATATTAAGGAAATGTTATCTGGGAGGCCTCACCCTCTCTGACAAGTAGATAGAGGTTGGGGTAGGAGGGAGGTGGGAAGAGAGGGAGGAGGGGAGGGAGGGAGAACTGAGATTGGTGTGTGAAATAAAAAAGATTGTTTTTTAAAAAAGAAAATGTTATCTATAGGTGTAAGAATGTTTGATAAATTTCAATGGTAATTAAAAATAAACCTTTTTATAGAACCAGGGATAGAAACTATGAATAAGTTCAGCTATAAGGGGCAGAAGTTTAAATTAGATTTCAAAATTTATAATTATTGAATAGTTACCATGTACCTCTTTTGTTTTGGAAATATATGACTATACAAAACATTTATCCTGTTTTAAAGGGGAGACATTGAAGTACAGAGGGAGTAAAGAACCTGCTATTGATGCAGAGTATCTGGGAACTGAACTTGAGACCTGAGCTGTGTCTGTTTTAAGTGTATGCTCCTGTACACTCTGGAACTGCCTCATGTTAGAGAAGACTATTAGGACATGGTTCTCAAGTTTGAGCGTCTATTACGGTTTCAGCCGCCACATCTATGTTCTTGGTAGTAAGAGAGAAGATACGATGAGTAGAATGCTGTGGTGCGAATCATGCACACATCTCCAAGAGCAAGGAAGAACAAGCTCTTAGGGAGCATGTGCTCATTTCCATGGTTCAAATTATTGAACCATCATGGAGTTCAAATTGCCAAACTGATGCCGCTAAATGGGTTTGGACAGAATGGACACCTAATTCTTTCATGACAAGCAAGAGCTGGCAATAGAATTTACCTGGATGCTATCAAAATGAGGGAAATCAAACCATTTTAAAAATATCCTGCAGAAATTTGTTCATGTTTTAGAGGCCAAGGCACTATCACATGACTTGGTATAATTGTAGGACAGCTATGTGTTTTCATTAAATGAATATACACCTTAGGTAATATCACAAAGAAATGGGCAGATTAATTAGATAAGACATTGCTTCTACCATAAATGAAAACTCCCTTATTTGATACAACAAATATCTTCCTTGATGCTATCTATAAATAGAAATGATGATGCAAGAAACAAGAAGAGAATGCTTACTTGCTGTTTCAACTAAAAAATATACTAGAGTGCCAGCCAGTGTAGTACATCATAAATCAATGAAAGACAGCAATTCATGCTGAAAAATATTAAACAGATTAAGGTCTGCACATATTAAGGTTTAAAAAATTGAGAAATGATGATGAAAGTATTATAATTAAAAAGAAAATTAAAATTAAAAAATAGCTGGTTAAAAACCATACCCACACCCTCCCACACACAGTAGAACTCCTTCGTATGAACAATAGATAATTTAAAAAACATGATAAATGGAAGATCACATTCCATTCATAGATACTGTAAGATGCTTAGGGTAAGTTGTTTCTTCCCTTCACCATCCTTACCCCACCTTTCAACATCCATATTCTCACAAAGTTATCTCCAGATGCTTGGGCATCATTTTTCATGAGGCACCCTTACTGGGTAAGTTGCTCCTTTCCTTTTGCCAACCCTCCTTTCCCAGAGCCCTCATCCAAGTCATCTGCACACCCTTAGGCCTAGCTTCATACCCCAGCCCAAGAACTAGATTTGCTGGGTCAGTTGCTTCTTCCCTTTCCCATTCTTCACCCAACCCATTGCCGTCTTGGCACCCACAGGCCTAGCTTCTGATTCATGGCTCCAGCTTTGACTGGTGAGACACTCATTTTGTCTCTCGTCCTTTAATTTGCCTGCTGCCATCTCTACATCCACAGGTCTACGTCCCAACCCATAGTTTCATAGTCATCAACCTTATCTGGTCTAAATCTGGTCACACAGCTCCTACGTTTGTTCAACCTAAGGTAGGAAAGATTATCACATCAGACACATAACAAAAGAAAGAAGTTCACATATCCAGATCAAATCACAAAAACTAAAACAATATAAATCACCAAGACAGTCTGTCTATTTTCAAACTTAGGGTCTTGTTGTCTTCTCTAATGCGAACTACTTTGAAGATTTCAAGACAGAATTTAAAAGAATAATCATAAATTTTATCAATTCAAGGAATTTAAAGAAGACACAATCACCTCATTGAACTCCAAGAGAATAAAAATTAACACAATAATTTAGGATTTGAAAACAGAATTCAGTAAAGAGGTAGAAACATTGAGGAGAACACTTGCTAAAATGAGGAGGGAATTGAAAAACTCAATATCCCAATTAGAAAACTCAGGGAAAGCCTTACAAGTAGAATGAGTCTACTAGGTAATAGAATACCAGGACTCAAAGTCAAAGTAGAAGGTCTAGATACAACATGCAAAGGGTATGAAAAAATTCAAAGCACAGGAAAGGAACATGTAAGAAATATGAGATGCCTTCGAAATATAGGCACAGATGAGGGAAAAAATCCAGGTCTATGATAAAACAAGATCATTGAAAAGACCAAAGAATAAAGTTTCCTTAAACTAACAAATGACATGCCTGTGTAGATTCAAGAAGCACAGAGCACCAACTAGACAAGACCAGTAAAAGAATTTCCCATGGCATACCATAGTTAAAATAATAAATATACAGAGCACAGATAGTATATTGAAATCTACAAGAGAAAAATGCAACTCATACATAAAGAAACCCCATCAGAATAACAGCTTATTTCTCAATGGAAGCTCTGAAAACGAGAAGAACTTGGAGGAATACACTCCGCATTCTAAGAGACAGTGATTGCCATCCTACAGTTCTTTATCCAGCAAAACAATCTGCCATAGTTGAGAAAGAAAAACTTTCCATAATAGAAACAGCCTAAAAATTCATATCCAACAACAATAAAGAAAAACTTAAACAGAATACTAGAAGCAATACTTGGAACTAAAGAGAAATAAGTACAGCCAAGAGACCCCAGAAAGAGAGCAAAGCTGTAATTATGAAATACAAAGTATAAATAAGTGCACAAAACAACACAAATTACAACAAAATGACCACAATCTATATACAGTTACTTTAAATATTAAATGCCTCAATTCTCCAATAAGAAAGATGTAGGTTAGCTGAACAGATGAAGAAACAAAATCCATGAGGAAACAAAGATGGTGGCGGTTGTCAGGCACCCGTTGCAGAGCTCCGAGGAATCTGAGAGACACATGGAGGCTCAGAGGGCTGCCGCTGTGGCAGATAAGGAGTCTGCAGGGCCCACAATAGCTCAGGAAAAAATAAAAATAAAAAGGCAAGTCTTATGGGAAGATGCTTTTAACATGCTGACTCATGAAAGTGGAAGGAGAGATGAACAGAGCCATGCATAGAGAAGGATTAATCTCTATCCTTCACTGCCTTGTCTCAGCCCGCGGACTGCAAACACAAAAGTCATTCCTGATGAGCCTTGGAGTTTCTGGCACCGACCACAGAGAGATGTGCAGCTCTCCGGAGCTTCTGTAGAAACAGGTCATTGCTTTTGATTTTCAAAGAGACTGAATATTTGAAAGGGACAGGATTCTTAAGTGTTTGAATTTTCAGACTGTGGAAATTTAGAATTTGGAATGTTTACGCTGAAAGGTTGAAATTCCTGTATGATCTTGGGGATGATAAGAAAGCAAAGATTATGGCTTAACGGTGGGAAAAAATGAAAAGAAACGAAACCCATTTTCTGTTGTCTATAAGGAACCCATCTTAGTTTAAAGATAAGCACCATCGTACAGTGAGAGGATGGAAAAAGTATTCCAAGTGGGATCAAGAGGCACTGACAAAATAATACCTGACAAAATAGGCATCAACTAAAACTAATCAGAAGAGACAAGAAGGGTATTTCATTTGAAACAAGGGATCAATTAATCAAGAAAATATTATAATACTGGACAATACTAACTCTGGCTCACCCCATTTCATAAAAAGCAAAATAATGGAAGCAAAGACACAGTTTATCACAAACAGGAATAATAGCTTATAAACCACTCAATGCTTTCTAATAGTTAGGTTACCTGAACATAAAATAAACAGATAAACTTTAAAATCAATGACAGGTAACATCAAATGGACCTAGTAGATATCAACAAAATATTCTACACAGGCACCAAAGCAGTTACATTCTACACAGCATCATATACAAGCTTTTCTTAAAAAGGCCACATGGTAAGACACAGAACAAATCTTAACAAATACAGAAATTAAAATAATTCCACATATCTTATCCAACCATTATGAAATAAAACTTAAAACAACAGCAAGCAAACTCTTATAAGCATACATACTCAAGGAGATTAAAAACTCTTTATAGAAGGAGGACTGAGTCAAAGAAATAATTAAACAACATATTCTTAAAACTAAATAAAAATGGAAATACTGTGCAACAAAACCTGTAAGACATGCTAAAAGGAGTCCTGAGAGGGGAGTTTACATCCCTAAGTAACTACATTAAAAACAAAAACAGAAAGAGCACAAATAAACAACTTAAGGATGCAACTCAAGAATTTCCTGGAACAAGAAGAAACTGAATCCAAACCCAGAAGACAGCAAGAAATAATAAAAGTAAAAGCATAAATGACTGAAATAGGAACAAATAAAAAAAAACACAAAGAGAAAATAAATCCATGAGAAGATTCTTTGTGAAGATAAACAAGATTAACACAAATACTGGCCTTTACCAAGGGCTAAAGAATCATTACAGATAGGCCTACAAAAGAATTCTTCCATTTGTAGAACAAATACAGCTCCAGGCACCCCAGTTTCTTTGTAAGGAAAGGTTCTAAATGCCCTGGCGTCATTGAAGCTTTAACACTAAAGCGCACTCCTACTGGTTTACAAGTTCCATTTCATCAACTCGCTGCTGTCCAAAACTGAGGGATACAAAGAACAGCAAAGACCGAAATGGGAAGAGTTCCTACCTACCATTGCTTCTACACAAGAAGAATGGTAACCGGCTGGCCATGTAGGATCATGAAGAAGTGACATTTGTTACTACTAAGTACTTAGGAAGAAAGGGTTTTGGAATGTAATACAAGACATCAAAATAATCCTATTTCAAAAATTTTTAATTCTATTTTTTGAGATTATAGTTACATTACTTCCCCTTTCCTTTCCTCCCCCCAAATCCTCCTGTCCTCCTTGTTTTTTCAAATTCATCTCCTCCTATTTCATTGTTTTGTTCACACACACACACACACACATATGAAATACACATAGACACATATGTGTGTTTATGGGTATATATTCCTAAATATATAAAGGCAACCTGCCCAGTCTGTATAATATTACTTGTATGTATGTTTTCAAAGCTGATTATTTAGTATTGGATAATCAATTGGTGTACTCCTCCCTGGGGAATACCATTTCTCTTATTTTTTAGCATTCATTAGTCAGCTGTAACTTTTTGTAAGGATGCAACCTTCTGGTCTTTTACCCTTCCAGTTGAACCTGCCTATTGGTTTTGTCCTTGTTTGCCTCATCTTTAGGAAGCCATGTTGGTGAGGTTTTATGGGTGTGGCTTTTGGCATTCAAAATCTTCAAATCCAGATTCTAACTTTTTCAAAGCAATGTTCCTTAGTTCGTTCCTTCCTTCCTTCCATTCTTCTTTTCTTTCTTTCATACAAAAGTACCTCAGGTTAATCACTCCTAGAGAATACATTCAGTAAGTTTGGTAGTCAGATTTCCTTACTGTAATGAGATACCTGACGTAATTCATTTATTTCACCGGAGTTTATTTTGGCTTGTGATTTAAGGGATTATAGCCTGAGATCATCAGGCCACTTGTTTTGGTCATCTGACTGGGGTGCTACTATGAGATGGCATCTTCTTTTTTTTTTTTTTTGTTTATTTTATTTTTTTTATCACCTTTATTTTTTTTATTTTTTTATTTTTATTTTTTTTTTATTAATTTTTTATTGAGAAAAAAAAAACGTTTCCCCCGCCTCCCCGCCTCCCATTTCCCTCCCCCTCCTTCCACCCTTCTCCCCCTCCCCCCACTCCTCTCCCCCTCCCTCTCCAGTCCAAGGAGCAGTCAGGGTTCCCTGCCCTGTGGAAAGTCTAAGGTGCTCCCCACTTCGTCCATGTCTAGGAAGGTGAACATCCAAACTGGCTAGGCTCCCACAAAGCCAGGAGATGGCATCTTCTTTATGTGACAGGGAGTTGCATGTTAATACATTAGATCTGAATAATATGCTCTCCTGAGCAAGACCTCCACAATGACACCATCCCTTAACACTTGGGTGTGGATAAGGAAATCTTAACAAGTTTCCAGTCCTAGACAGAAGGCTAAGGTTCCAGGCAATTAATGGTGCTAAAAGAGGGAGAATCAGTTCTTTCTAGGGGTTAGCCCCTGATAGGCTACTCAATCCTATGTGATCATCATAAATATTACTACATAAAAACAATGACTCAGCAGGTTGTATTCACACATACACATGTGCATGAGCATGTATACACACGTACACATGAGAGAGAGAAATAACAATAAAGAAGAGATCATAACGTTGAGAAGTAATAGGAGGGCACAGGAGTATTTGGAGGGAGAGAGCCTGTGTTTGAAATTACGGAAATATAACACTTGTGTATAAAATTCTCAAAAGCATGTTAAAAAGCAGTGGCTAAGACTGTAAAAATTTTACCAAGGATTCCAAGACTGAGCAACTTGGGGTTTTAATTCTCACATAAATGCACAAAACGTTATCAACATGCACAAAACAATATAGGAATGCAGAAGTGATCATGGAGGATAAAAGCAGGTGCAAGGAATGAACACAGTGGAGGCCTCTGGTGCCAGCACAGGGGTTCCAGAGCATAGTTAGGCAGAGACACGCAGTCTTCAAATCTTACGTCTTAAAAACTGGAGGTTAATAATTACTCAGTCTGCTAATTGGAAATTTGTTAAGTTAACAAAACCATTTTTTTGTGTGTTCCAAATGGGATTATTTTTTTAGATTGCCACAACACTGACTATGTCTGTGATTGTCTCTGTAGTGTTGATAGTGTCACTCAATCTAAGGAAAGAAACAACTCCCATGGCAAGCTTATGGAAATTTCCAGATATTTTTATGTTACCTTTTTATTTTTTT
>JABTXL010005620.1:20511062-20595075 GCA_025134845.1 Neodon shergylaensis | reverse complement strand
TTTTTTTTTTAATAAATGATGCTGGGAAAACTAGATGTGCACATGCACAAGAATAATATTAGACTTATCTTGATCCAGGTCTTTCATTGGGCACAAAAACTGACTCCAAATGTCCCAACCACCAAAACAGGAAATTTGAAACACAGAAATTACTAGAGAAAATATAGGTAGTATCCTACATGATATAGGTATACAAAAGGACTTCCTGAATAAGACACTATTTACCTAAAAATTAATACCAACAATTGAAAGGTGGCATAAAAAAGCTTCTGGACAGGAAAGAGTTAGTCAAGAAGGTGAAGAGAAAGCCTATAGCATTAGAGAGAATTTTTACCAGTCAGTTATTGACTGACAGTGTTGTGGAATACTTCTTTAACTATGCAAAGATGTGTTGCATTTGTTTAACTATGTAAAGATGCTCTGCATTTGTTTAACTATGAAAAGATGTGTTGCTGCTTTACCTTGCCTACCTAAGGCACCTGATTGGTCTAATAAAAAGCTGATTGGTCAATAGTGAGGGAGGAGGTATAGGCAGAACTTCCAGGTGGAGAGAGAAAGTAGGAGGAGCAATTTTGGCTTAAGGAAGAGAGAAAAGAAAATGAGAGGAAGAGATGCCAGGGGCCAGATAGAGAGACATGGAGGAAGCAGGAAGTAGGACATACAGAATAAAGGAAAGATAAAAAACCTCAAGGCAACATGTAGATGAACAGAAACAGGTTAAATTAAGTTAAAAGAGCTACTGGGACAAGCATAAGCTAAGGTCAAGCATTCATAATTAATAATAAGTCTCTGTGTCTTTATTTGGGAGCTGGTTGGCAGCCCCCCCCCCCAAAAAAAATTCCAACTACATGCCAAAGGATTAATATCAAGAATATTCAAAAACTCAAACAAAACAAAACAATTGACTACAAATGCTGAAGGGTGAGTAAGGAAAAAGAAACCTGCATTCAGTGTTGGTGTGTGTATCAGTCAGGGTTCTCTGGAATCACAGAATTGATGGAATAAATCTCCTCTCTCTCTCTCTCTCTCTCTCTCTCTCTCTCTGTCTGTCTGTCTTTCCCCTCACACACAAAGGGAATTTATTAGAGTGACTTACAGGCTTCAGCCCAACTAATCCAACAATGGATATCTGTGAATGAAAAGTCCAAAAAAAACCTAGTAGTTGCGCAGTCCCAAGAGGTTGGGTGTCTCAGCTGGTCTTCTGCATGTGCTGGAAGTAGACTCCAATGTGCTGGCAAGGTGAGGGCAAGCAGGTAAAGAAGAGGAAAACTTAACTTCTTCTATTGTTCTTACATAGGCTTCCAACAGAATGTGTGGCCCTGATTAAAGGTGTATAATCCCACTTCAAAATTTGGAATAAAGGCAATATGGATCAAAAGCCTGTGTCCTCTAATCTCAAGATCTGGATCAAAGGCATGTTTTCTTCTTGCCTCAAGATCTGGATTGCAGGTTTGCTCTTTAATTCTGGATTGTAGTTCATTCCAGATATAGTTACTTTGACAACCAGGAATGTCCATCACAGTGGGATTGCGAACAAGTACAGCTATTCGGGAAGTCAGTGTAAATAATTCTGAAAAATGTGAAGCAGAGTGGGAAAAAGTGTATAGCTCAATAAAAATAATAAACAATAAAAAATAATTCTGAAAATTCTATAAATAGATCTACTCTATGACTCAGCTATACCATTCCTTGGCATATACTCCAACTATTTAACATCCTGCTCCATAGTTACTTGTTTATTGATATTCATTGCTACTCTATTCATAATAGCCTAGAAATGGGAAGAATCTAAATGTCCTTCAGGTGACAAATAGATAATTAAAATGTGGTATGTATACCCTTTGATATACTATCCATCTGTAAAGAAACAAAAATCATGAATTTTGAAGGTAGAGGAAACTAGAAAACATTACATTGTGTGAGGTAAACTATACCCAGAAAGACAAATGTTTCATCTTCTTTCTCTTATCAGAGACTCCCAATTCCAAATCTTATCCTTGAGTGACTACAGAAATTAGGAAAGTAAAAAGGAACAAGTGTTGAGATGGGGGAGTGAGAGAGCAACAGAGAAAAGAATAGAATGGTACAAATGGCTGATTAAGGAAATTGGGTAAAAGGGGGTCACTCTAATTAGGGCAAGGGATGGAAATAAATATAGAAGGAGGGAAGATGGTAAAATAACATTAAGGATGTCAGAAAAAGTCATAACATCTAAAAACTAACATGTGTGTGTATAAATATACATATACAGTTTAAATACAAACATCTCATTTTGATGATAATGCTCCCTTCAAGACCCTAAGATGTAACATGAAGGGTACTGTTTGTTGTGGTTTTTGCCACGCCCAGTACCCCACAACTGCTTAGCCCCAAAGAAAATCACACATAGGTCTCCATAAATTATAAGCTGATTGGCCCATTTGTTCTAGCCTCTCACTGGCTAACTCTCACATCTTGATTAACCCATTTTTCTGATCTATGTTAGCCATGTGGCTCAGTACCTTTTTTCAGTGGGGCAGATCACATCCTGCTGCTTCGGTGATCTGGCAGGAGTGGGAGGAATCAGCTTCCTCCTTCTCAGAATTCTCCTGTTCTCATTACATCATTTCTACTTCCTGTCTGACTTTCCTGCCTATACTTCCTGCCTGGCCAATCAGCGTTTATTTAAAACATGATTGACAGAATAAAGACAATTCTCCCGCACTAAGACCATCTGACAATATCCCCTATACCAGGCATGAAAAGCCCTCTTTTGATTGGTTGGTCAGTATTGCCCAACGGACTCTCCCAAATTATAGACTACTGGTATTGCCCTTCCTTTCTCTTAAGAGATGGAAGTAAATTCCTACTTCTGAAAACACTATGCACCACAGACTCAGGACCCAAAAGCTCCTGAGCTGGAACTGACCAGGATGCATCTTTCCTGAGAACTAGCTTTTATAGTACCAGAAGGCATCATGCAAGATTCCAAATGAGAGAAGCAACAGTCCTATCCGACTACATGCCTATGAAGCACAAGAATAACCCTAATAGTTAAATGCAGTGATATGAATGAGAAAGGCTGCCATGGGCTCATAAATTCTGAATGTTTGGTTCTATGTTAGTTGAACTTTAGAAGAAAGATTAGGAAGCATAGCTTTTTTGGAGTAGGTGTGGCCTTATTGGAGGATGTGTGTCACTGGGGGCAAGCTTCAAGGTTTCAAAAGTCCATGTCAGACCCAGAGTCTCTGTCTCTGCCTGCTGCCTGAGATCAGGATATAAAGCTCTAAGCTACTGCCCCAGTGCCATGCCTGTCTGCTTCCTGCCCTAATGATCATGGACTAATCCTCTGAAATTGTAAGCAAGCCCTCTAAGATAGAAGTTGGTACTAGAGAGTGTGGATTGCCATGACAGGTCCGACCATGTTGCTGTTTGCAGGACTATGGAAAACTTTGGAATTTTTGACTAGTAAAGTAGTTGAACACTTTAAGTGAAGCCATAATGGGTCATTCTAGTAGGGACATGGGGGACAGTAGTGCTGAGAAATGTACCCGAATTCTAATTGTTCTTAATAAAAACCTGGAGTCAGATATTAGGGGGTGAAAGCTGAGAGATCAGAGAAGCAGAGTGGCCAGTTACTAGAGACACCTTTTGCTTTTATCTATGCTCAGATTGAAGGGATGATCCTGTCCTCAGACTGCCTCTTCAGACTTCTCTGATTGCATGCTCAGACTGTATCTCCAGATTGCTGTTGTCTTCACCAAACCTCAGACTGCACTGAGCTCCTGTCTCCTCTGTGCCTTATATTCCTGTCTCTGCCCAGTCATATCCTTTTCTTCTCCACCTCCTTAGTGTTGGGATTAAAGGCATGGGACTCCCAAGTACTTGGATTAAAGATGTGAGTCACCACCACCTGGTCTCTACTGGCTTATTTCTGCACTCTGATCTTCAGGCAAACTTTATTTGTTAAAACACAAACAAAATATCATTACAGGGACAAATGAAAATTGTGGGCCAGCTCAGGAGGTTTCATAGAAGAATAATGTTGGAGAATATTCTTGTAATATTGTGGAAAAGTATATGGCTGCTTTTTAACCCTTGTCCTAAAAATCTTCCTGAGACTAAATTGAAGAGTTTTAGATTAGTGCTGTTGGCAGCAGAGATTTCAAGACACACAATTACAGGGTTAGTAATGATCACTCTTATGCATCTTGCAATGAAAAGGAGCAAGTGGAGCAAACAAAAATGCAAAATGTACAGTTTGAGAAGAAAGGGGAAACAGGAAATATAATGTTGAAGACAAGTCTTGTGCTCTAAGAGGTTTGAAGTTTAAAGAAAGGCCTAATTCAAAATAGAATAAAGTGTGGTACCCTCAGGGCAAGATGCCACCCGGTTAAACATTCAATTAAAAAAAGAGTTGCTATAGTTATGGTATCTCTTAATATCAATAAAAAAGTAACTTCAGTAGTGGCAAACATATATTTGAAGTAACTAACAGTTATAGTTGAACTTAAGACCCATCCAAAAAGAGAAAATCCATGCCTGGTACTGGAGACCTAGCCAAATACCCAGGAATTGTGAAGTCATGGATCTCAAAAGTGAACCTATGACTTCTGCTAACTAAACCTGCACATTCCCTAACTACATTATAAATATTTGTCCCTGGACTCACAGATAAATGTAGTCTTCACCCTTCACCAAGAAAACTATTATTTGCAACAAACAGAGACTATTATATGGAAAAACACTACTACTCAAAACGGAGAATGGTGGAGCCCAATCCTGGCAGATACACCCTAAAACAACTCCTGCACCTATGACTGGCTCCAGGATCATTGCAGGGCAGGGAGCAGAAAGATTATAAGCGCTAGAGAATCATGGAATTTGGTGTGAGTTGTTTCCTAGTAATGTCAGAAATTATCCTCATAAGATCTCACCACATGAGTTCCTGAACATGAACTGAACAAGGACAACAGCAATAGACATATCAAAGTGGATGGAGAAGGTCTAGGTTACTGCAACCCCACATAAAGAACTACAGGCATAAGGAAAACCAAAAGCAGGAGAAATAGTCTAATCCAGCCAAGAGCATATCAATTGATTATCAAATACCAAATAGCCCTGTGTACATTCATCGCTGCAACATTATACAGACTGAGCAGGTTGCATTTGGGAATATATATGTACAGATATATACTTATAAGTATGTAACAACAATTAAGAAAAAGAAAGGCCCTGAATTTGAAAGGCAGGGTATGGCAGAAATTGGAGGGAGGAAAGGCAAGGGGGAAAAGGTGTAATTATTTGACAACCTCAAAAATAAAAGAAAAATATTTAAAAAGATATTCCACATATTATTTGAAAATCTTTGCCCATCTCCTCTATAAAATAGCACGTATTAAGATTCAATTTCTTATCTTAGGCTCCCACCTCAAAAGATATATATGGTAGATAGCATTAATGGGAGATATTTATTTTCAGTAGAGACATTACTTTCCAAAATCTATAGTCTCAAAAAGAAGTTATGACTCTATATTTCCATAAAACTGTATTGCTTGTGAAGATCACAAGCAAAAAGTCAAGTAAAAAGTAAAATACAACAATGTAAAGACTTTTTGAAATATATCACCAATGAACTGACTTTGAAGATATATTGAGGCATTTTTTTTTGTTTTAAACTATCCAACAGTATTTAAAGGTATACAGGGCTAGGAAGAGGGTCAGTGTATAAAGCATTTGCTACACAAGTACGAGGACCCAAATTGAGATTCCCAGCACTCATATTAACAGCTGGGTATGGATGCTGGTATTGGTAACTCAAGTACAGTAGGGTGAAGACAGGAATATCCTTGAAATTCAAGTGGCCATTCAGTCTAACCAAACTAGCAAGCTCTAGTTTCAGTTAGATGTTTTATGTCAAAAAATAAGATAAATGTGTTCCTGTTAGGTATGAACACCCAGTCTTTTCTTAGCACTTTGACTAATTATGTATCTTTGTATTGACTGCTACCCATTTCAAAAGGAAGCTAGAGCAAAGTTTAGAGAAATCAGATCTGTGGATGTAAACATATAGATATTTAAAGTCAATTTGACAACATGACAGTTTAGGAAAATAACAATAACAGATTCTATCCTAGAGCCAATGATCTCTTTAACCCTGGTATTGATCAGGGTTACAGTACCAGACATGAACTCCCTTCTGTGGAGTAAGAAACCTAAGAGCGGAGTTAGTTATCCTGTAGCAGCCATGAGACTGTTACACCAGTGGGCACATCTTGTCTGGCAAGTTTATATTATGACATGTAGGGTTCAGTGCTGGTGAGATCATTGATGTTTTCTCTTTCTAAGCAGCTTACCTAGCATCTTCTGGAAGCACTCCCTCCACACACCAATGCTCAGGGAGAATGTCATGGAAGATGAGGTATAAAGAATGCAAAAGCTGAAAAGGAAGAAAAGAGTAGTAAAATTCTGTCTTCTGTACACAACACGGCCATCACATACATGCACATGCAGCATCTGTGTCCCTGCACAAGACCATAGAACCCAGTCAGCCAAAATTCGCATAGACAAGCTCTCTCCAGGCCCCACTCCTCACTGAGGAGCTGTCAGTTGCTAGCTGCCAGGGGAGGGAGAAAAAAATCTGTTTTGAGTATGTTCCCACTGGTAGGTTTCCTGTGTTCCAATGGATGCCGCTACACTCATGTACACATGGGAAGCATTAACTGGGCTTAGTGAGTTACGAGGAAAAGGACATGAAGTCAAGAAGGGAACACGATGAAGGTGAGTGTGAAATGACTTGGAAGAGGAAGATGAGGATGGATATAATCATATTGTGTTGCATAATTGTCTGAAATGCTCAGCAATAACAATAACAGTATAGGGAGTGATTGGAAGAGGTGCACACATGAGCACATACTCCACTTCACATATTTATATAACACACAACACACCTACATGTACACATACAGAAGATATAAAATAAAAATCTTGCTTCCCATCCATAGTCCATTTTTAGCATCTCTCATTTGATCGGACTATTTAAGTCAACATAAACAAAAATGGGTATATTTATTTTATCCTTACTCCTAAGATACTTTGAAAAATGTAGCACCTATCTTTTTTCAATTTGCAATGTGTATTGGGGACTTTCCACATCAGGTTCAAGTGCTGCATTCCATTACATGGATGTAACTGTTAAATTTAAAACCCATTGAAGGACAATTTTGGTTACAAATTTTATGGTGTTACAAACAATACTATAAAAGATAATTTTGAATATTTTCTATGTTTCTTTGCTGTAAATTTATTTCTAGAGCAAACACAACATAACTGTATCTAAATAATTTATGATTTCGAAGGCTATTTCTACCTTCTTGGGGTTTTAATAGATCTAGTTGTTTGGGTTTTATGGACAAAACCATCATGCTAGTGTAGTTCTACTCTGAATTTCTGTTTTGATAAAATTAAGCCTCTCTTCACATGCTTGGGAATCATTGTATTTTCTTATTTTTTTCCTGTGACATCTGTTCACATAATTGTGCTTAGTATTTCTACTAGGTTTTGATTTTTCTTACTGATCTGTTTTTCTTAAAAACTGTCTTAGGAATTCTTTATTTGGGAGATTAGCATTTCATATCTGGACCATAAACTTATCATCTGTCTTTTAATTTTACTTACTATAATGTTTTCTGTCATGCATGTTTTGCTTTTAATTATAGTTTTTATTATTTCTCTTTGTGGTTATGCACATGCGTGTATGTGTGTGTGTGTGTTTGTGTGTGTGTGGAGGCCAAAGGTCAGCATGCTGATGTTCCTCAATCATTCTTCATTATTTTTTGAGACAAGTGCTCTGAACTTGAAGCACATTCTTTTTTGAAGGCTGGTTGCCTGAAGAGCCTTGGGATTCTCTCTGTTGAAGCCTTGGTAGGCTAGGGTTAGAGGCATGCTCTACCATGTCTGCTTTCTTGATTCTGAGGAAATTGACGCAGGTCATAGTACTTTTCTTTCCTGAAGTTTTGACTGAGTCCCCTTCTGTGGATTTTTATGTAGGTTCTGGGAACTGAATCCAGTTCTTTATAAAGTAAGAACTTTACTATTCTGCCAGCCACAATTATAATTATATTTTATAACTTATCACTTCTTAGTACAAGTTAGAAATGGCTTGCCTACTTTAGTGTAGTGGGAAAACTATATCAATGGCTATCCAAATAGCTTGCTATATGTGTATATGTTTAGTATAATTTAATAGATGTAAATTAATCCAAAATAACAATATTCAGTTAAGGATATGGATTCATTCTAAGCAGTAAACATTATATATTTATGCCATTGACACAGGATTTTCTTGAAGGTTTTAAATCCCATGTGAAAAGTATCTTTTTATTTTCTTACTTCTGGCAACTTTTCTATTTTTTCTTATTTTTCAGAGAATATCACTTTGTTATTTCCACCTTTAAATACTTATTGTGTAGTATTTTTCTCTTCTGTGGTCCAATGTCTTAAAACCATAATGTTTTCAGTTCTCTTTTTGTCTCCTGAGTTATTTTGTGCCTTAAAAATGTTGTCATATCACAAGATGTTGCGGCCAGATATCCAATGAAATAGCGCGATTGGTTTGAGAGGCAGGGTTCACATTTGGCTGGCAGAAATAAATCGTGGAGTTCCCTGGTGGACTCCAGAAGAAATAGAAAGGCCCTCGGAAGAGGATGAGGTCGGGTGAGGGGTTGCGTGGTCTTTTTGAGCTGGGAAGTGGAATGTGATGGTGTGTATCACTGTTGCTTGTGATTATATCAGGTTTTATCTTTAATATTTATCTCCATGTTTTATTTTGTAATAAATGACAAAAGAAATCTCTACATCTTGACCCAGGAAATTTATATGTGCTCCAGTGGAAGACCACAGTCATGAATATGTGGGCAACACAATGTGGATTTGAGTAAAAAGAGAAAAGACACAAAATTGGGTTGGAAGGGAGGTCAGGGGTGCTTCTGAAAGGAGCTGGAGGGAGGGGTTGACTATAGTCAAAACTCATTTTATGAAATTCACAGAGAACTCATTAAAAACAAAAGGAGAATGAAAAGATATGAAAGAACCCTCCAACAAATATCGTTCTAAAAAAAGCAGAGGTGGGTTATGAATGGTGCGGTTTCTAGAAGAGAGGTAGGCCTGTTTGTGATCTCCAAGATCTTCTCCGACAGCCCCGGGTGACTGGCATGGCCCCAATATTCTAAAGAGTCTATAGCCTTTGAAACAGCACCACTCACTCCTACTCAGAAAGGGTTCAAAACCATGACTCTGTGAGGGACATTTCATTCTTGGACTGTAAAGCCTGGTGAGTGTGAACATACGCATGTGTTATTGTAAGGTCTTAAAAATTTTGCCTATTAACAGTCTAAAAAATATTTGTACTTATATGTTAAAGACCAACAATTGTTTCCTATTAACAGTCTACAGAAGTAAGGCTTCTTATTAACAAATCTAAATATTTTAAGAAGCTAGAATGAACAGAACAGGAAACAGGGAATGTGCTCCAGGTATTCTTGATCTAAGAATCCTTCTTTACCTTTTCATTGTTTAAATTGTCTCCAAGGTCTTGCTTTCATTACGTTGTTATCTTTCTAACATCTGTCTCTTAACTCTTCCACTATGGGATCACATAAGATCAACCAGGACCAGGCTTATCCTAGTGGTAGGGGTAAAGAGAGATCAAATGATGTCTTAAGATAATATTGTTCAGAGACATTACAGGTGGCAGGGTGAGGCAGGGCAGGGATTGCCAGAATCTAAAGCCATGCAGGCTTGGTACTATTTGTCCGTAATCCCAGGGTTGTTGTTGTTTTTACTCTTTACTCTTTGGGGGTTCCATCACCCACCTCACAAATAATCACACGGAGTTTTATTAGTATTGGCCTTGGCTTGAATTATTTCTAGACAGCATTTCTTAACTTAAATTATCCTGTCTACTTTTTGCCTCTGGGCTTTTACCTTTATTTCTGTAAATCTTTCCTTTACTTCTTACTCTGTGGCTTTCTGCATAGGTGTGTGGATGGCCCATGGGGTCCTCTCTCCTTTTCTTATTCTTTCTCGTGTTCTCCTTTTATTCTCTCTGCCTGCCAACCCCAGCTATTTCTCCTGCCTAGCTTTTGACCTTCAGCTGCTCTTTATTAAACCAATCAGGCAAAATAACACATCTTCACAGAGGTAGGCAAATGCAACATAAAAGAATGTAACACATCTTTGCATCATTGAACAAATATTCCATAGCATAAAAGAATGTAACACATTTTAAGTGTAAAGCTGAAGCAAGTGGATTGTAAGCTTTGGACCAGCCAGGGTTTTATACTGAGACTTTTTCCAAATGAGCAAGATAAAGCTATTTATCCTAGCCTTTCCAAAATTGACTAAAGCTATGGAAAAATGGTTCCTGTGAACAGTTACCTTACACTAACAGAAAATATTCTAACATTGATTTCTATTTGTCTTCTGCTATGATTTTTTTTTCAGATATAGACATTTCAACTCAGGATTAAGGTGTTAAGACATAAAATGGGAAACTGTGTCTGGCACGTCTGGAGGAAATGAGGACAGTCTAAGGAGGACACTTGTGCCTCCCATTCTGGTGATCTGGACTATTGAAAGAAGGCATGCCAAGGAAATAGTGTTCCCTCCCTCTAGGAGTCTCATGGTGGGAGAAATAAAAGGCTGAACCTGGGTGCTAGTCAGAGAAGGAATTTGTTTTCCAGAAAGAGGAAGTCATCATAAAAAAAAAAACAAGCTGAGGCAGTGATGGTTAGTGATGGGTAGAACACCCCCTAATCAGTCGGCTCAATTATACATACTATATCTTGCTTCCTAGTTAAGCTGTATCCTCAAGTTAGGACCTAAAGAAAGTGTGTGTGTGTGTGTTATGTGTGTTTGTGTATTTGTTGCGTGTGTGGTATGCATGTGTGTGGTGTGTGTATGTGCATGTATGTGTGTGAATATATGCATGTGTGGTGCGGGAGAATTGTCTGTATTCTGTCAATCATGTTTTAAATAAATGCTGATTGGCCAGGCAGAAAGTATAGGCCAGAAAACCAGACAGGAAGTAGAAGTGGAGAAAAGAGAACAGGAGTATTCTGGGAAGCAGGAAGCTCCCTCCACCAGTGCAGCCCAGACCACCAAAGAAGCAAGATGTAACCTACCCAGCTGAGAAAGGTACCGAGCCATGTGGCTAGCATAAATAAGAACAATGAATTAATATAAGCTACAAGAGCTAATAAGAAGCCTGAGCTAATGGGCCAATCAGTTTATAACCTAATAGACTTCTGTGTGATTTTCTTTGGGACTAAATGACTAAAGGACTGGGTGGAACAGAAACCCCAACAAGCCCGCTCCTAATGTTACACACGTGTGTGTTTGTATGCATGTGTGTGTGTGTGTGTTTATGTGTGTGTGCTTCCCTGGATCTCCCTGACATTTGTTCCAATATGGTTAGGTTTAATAAATCCCCCTTTGCTCTTCCTTTCACCATTTTATACTAAGATAAAAATGTTGGATTATAGTTTCTGTGTTGCATTTTTCTAACATTTTATCAATATTTTAGGGCAATACCCTAAAATCAAGTTGTGAAATGTTTCCTCTTCTGCTTCCAGGTAGAGCTGATGAAGAATAGGCCTTAATCAGTCTTTTAATGTTTGAGAGAACACATCAGTAAAGTCATGTTAACATGAACTTTGTGGTAAGTTTTAAAAATTTTTATGTTCAATATTTTTTATTTTTATAGTTCTAATCTCTTTTTGTTTTCAAGACAGTCTTTCCTTGTATATCCCTGGCTGTCTTGAAACTAGCTCTGTAGACCATGCTGGCCTTGAAATAAGAAAAATCCACCTGCCCCTACCTCCCCAGTGCTGGAATTAAAGGCATGTACCACCACCACCCAGCCAGTAGGTCTAATCTTATGATGTAATTTTCCTGTCATTTTCAGTGGCTTTTATTTTTCTAAAAATTTGGGCATTCTTAAAAATAATCGAATTTGTGCTATATAATTGTTTATAGTATTCATTTCTATTTCTTTTGTCTATGCAGGTTTAGTAGCAATGTTTTGTTTTTCTGATTTTAGTGATTTGAATGTTCTCCCTCTTTCCTCTCAGTTGAGATTAAAATAACATACCACTTTTGTGATCTTTTTAGGTAATTCAGTTTTCTATTCTTTATCACTTTAGTGTCTACTTTAATCTTTATCTCTTTTCATCTTACATTAGGTTTATTTTGCTCTTCTTTTGCAGTCTCATGAGGTAGAAGTTTGCTTTGTTGGCTTGATCTATTTCTTCTGTTTGAATGCAGACATTTAGAGGTAAACATTTCCTAAGAACAACTCTAGAGGTCTACTATCATGTTTGATATTGAATTAACTTATCATGTCTTTTTTTTATTATTCTGTTGTGCCTTTGCTCTTGCTATTCTGTTGTTATTGACAAATATATTAATCATGTGATAGCCCCACACAAGTTCAATCATGTATGCTATAGCACTATTTTTACAGAGTTTATTTTTAAAGCCACTAAAAGAAGGAGAATATAAACAATTATAATATCTTGTGTAATTACATTGCTGCATCTACCAAGAGTCTGTTTACATGTTGTTGAACTGTCATGTGAAATCACTTGCTTTTGACCTGAAGAATGCCCTTTAATATTAGTTGTAATGCTGTTTTGTTAGTATAAAATTTTCTGGATTTTGTTCTTATTGTTAATATGGGAAGTTTCATTTCCTCTTCATTTGG
Organism: Neodon shergylaensis; assembly: GCA_025134845.1. Lineage (NCBI taxonomy): Eukaryota > Metazoa > Chordata > Mammalia > Rodentia > Cricetidae > Neodon > Neodon shergylaensis. Next base: position 20,582,333 of record JABTXL010005620.1, on the reverse strand, counting down.
GAGCAATAGTTAGAGGAGATTTTGATTGACTATTTTTCTTTGAACAGCTAAGTCGGGTACTCACTGATCCCTCTGTCCTCTATTGTTTCTGCTGAGATTTCAGAAGAAAATCTTATTGAGATTTTATTGTAATACCAGCATTTCCTGCAGGCTGGGTCAGGATTTTTCCTACTTGGAGTGTGCTGATTTTTCTGGATATGTAGGCCATAATTTTCAGTAACTGTGGGAAGTTTATAGCTGTTATTTTCTTGAATGCCTTTTTTCTTCTTCCTTTCTTCTCCATCTTGGATGCCCATTGAATATATATTCATATTTGTGTCCTCCAGATGCATCTCACTGCCCCAACTATGTTAGCTTATGTAACTTCTATAAATCTCTCTTTTCATTTTTGCTTTCTTCAAGTCTATTCTGTATTCACAGCCAATTTTTAAACAGAAGATAGTCACCATACTTTTGTAACTACAGGTATTCCATTTGGTACTTTTCATGGCCTCTCTTTATTAATATGTAGCATTCAGCATAGTGTTTTCATTATATTTTCATTTACTTATTCTGTTATTCAGTTCTGGTAACACATTTGAAATGTCCACTTTATTTTTCTATTAAATATGACATCTAGTCACATTCACAGCTTCTTTTGCCTGCTTTCATATCACTCCCCAGGGTATGAATCATATTTTCCTTTTCACAGAACTTTTGGGAACTGAATGTTTAGATCATGTGTTGTGGTAATTCTGAGAACTCTTAGTCTCCTTCCGGGGCTTGTTTTTATTTGCTTGGTAGGTTCCTAGACATTTGTAGTGAGATCTATTCTTCCTGTATTCTAACATTACACATCTGATGTTCAGAGAGATATAGGCACCTTTAATAAAAATGACACTGGTACAGGTTTTTTCTACTTCTAACTGGAGCTTGTTATTAAATTCCATTAATTTTCAGCTATTGTTTTCTTGGAGTTTTGGTGGGGTTGTGGTGTCTACATTTTTCTACAGATGAATTGGTCAGGTTGTGGCTTCTTCAGGATCCAAGAGTTTCTGGGATCAGTGTTCCCACTTTGGACTACTCCTAGGTTTCTACTTTCCACCATGTGACAGTTTGCGTACAGTCCAGGCCATATTTCATATTATCTAGGACCCTGCTTTGACCACGTCCTCCACTGTTGATGAGGGTGCCCTCAGATTTGCATTTCCGCTTATTCTATTACAGATGAAGCCAATGCCATTTAGGGAGAATATTAGGGACTGTTTCCCATGCTTCTGGAGAAGTCTGAGTGCAGTGTCTGAACATGAAAATGGGTACAGTGGCAAGTTTGTCTCCAGGTGACACTCTTGACTCAGGAGGGGTGGTAGAGGGGATAGAGACAGCATAGAATCGAAAATGGAGATTGTGAGAAATTAAGAAGGAACCATGCAGTTCTGGATTAGAAATTTGAAGATCAAAACAAATATTACACACACTACTCATGCATATGCACACAGTCAGTAGTTCATTTGTTGAGTTTCTTTGGTCTTTCTTCTGCTTTTGGAATTAGGGATTTAAGAAGATATTGTTTTGTAGTAGTTCTGCTGAATATATGTATGCATGTATTTACATACATGCATGTATTTCACACTAAATCAGAGCTGAAGGTTCACTCTCTCCACAAACAAGTTGGCTTTCCTATCCTATACATGAACATGGATTATTTATGTACAAAGAAGATGAAGTAAGTTTGCCTCGAGTGAGCTCTATGAGGACACAGACTGTATATTTTCAAAAACTTTTGAGAGATCAGCTTACTATAGTTTCAAAGTTAAATATAGACTTAATCTTGGTGAAGTTGCAAAATCCTCATGTATCTGAAATTTGGTTTTTGTGTAGGATTGATGACTTGTCTGATTCTCAGTCTGACATATGTTTTCATTACATTAATGAACCATTCACACTGTATGTGACAGGAAGCAGTGAAAAATAGAACGGGAATGATGTTGAACTGTAACTTTAGAGCATCTCATATGAATGTAGATGTTCATTATTATCCTTGTGCCATAAGTGAAGGTTAGTGCTTCCTTGTCTATCCCTCTTCTCACCCTTCTCTGTCTCTGAACTCAACAGGTAGCCAAGGGTGACCTTCAATCTCTGATCTTCCTATCACCACTAAAGTGTACTGAATTGTTTCCCCTCCATCTTAGTGTTGGAGAGGATTCTAAGGCATAGGACATGTGCATGATAAAGCAAGGACTATACTAACGGAGCCATGCTCCAGGTAAGAAAATAAGAACTATACTAACTGAGCCATGTTCCAGCCCTCCTACCTCTCAATTTTCAGAAAATTTGAGATGTTTAACAGGAAGGAAGGCAGAAGGGATGAGGTGAGAGGACTAGAATAAGGGAGGAGTTGGAGAGAGTTAGTTTCCTGCTTAAAATTGTTGAAGATAGAACAATTAAAAAGATCTAGCTGGTAGTGTTACTTTTTCTGTGACTTATATTCAGAAAATCAGGTCCTTCAGACCACAAAATATGCTAATCACGTAGCCAATGTAAACATTTCAAATTTGTTCAGAAGTTTATCAATGCTCAGTTCTCCCCCTGTGTTTAAAAGAATCATGGACAACAGTTTTGTTTTAATATTTATACATTGCTTGGATGAATTAGCATATTCCTTTTTCATTCTCCTGAACTGCTGGGGAACCGGACTAGCAAATCCTCTCCAAAGGAAGTCTATGAAATAAGAGACAAGAAAAACAAGATTCCTCCATAGAAATGTTTTCATCATTAAAACTGTAAGTGTTAGTGAGAATTCAGTTCTGATGTGTGAAGCTGGAGACTCTTTAGGAAGAGTTCTCCCGAGGTGCACATTCTGCGCCTCGCCCTCCAGGTGGGACTGCAGGGGCTCTCACGCTTGGCGCTTGGCTTCCTTCCTTTCCTGACTTTATTCCCTTTTATTTCTATTGCTAGCTCTTAGACTGATCCTCCTTGCTTTGAATAATTCACCATCTAAATAAAAGTAACAACATCAAAGCATCCCAGACTTAATACACTCTTTTCCAGCGTGGGCTCCCACGGGCTGATCTGAAGGAGACTGAAGGATTAATCACCCAGGATAAGAGCCCCCAGCTTTTCATGTGTTTAATGCTCAAGTCGCTTTCACAAAAACACTCTCCTTCCCTTTTGTTTTTGTGTTTAGTTTTCTAAACACTGTCATTCTGTTTCCGCTTCAGCTCCAGATCCCGGGGATGTCTTGGCACCAAACACATGTAAAACAAATAAACACCTTCTTGCACACTCTAACAAGTGCAGCAATTAGTCTCTGAGCACAGCTTGCTCTCCACTGCGGCAACTCATTTGGTGCGGGTTGTTATCGTAGGAGAACAAGTTTGAATCAGCAACATTTGTTTGATTCCCCGACTTTCACCCCTGTCAGCATGGTGACTTCTGTGCCTCCTTTTCATGTCTCAAGTTCTGCGTCGCTAGGAAATAAACTGCTACTCTACATCCAACACTTGACTCCTGTTTGTCACTTTGTCACACTCATGGAATGTTTGGCTGTGGGTGATCATCACTCCATATGGGTTGCAATAACTACTGGCCATGAATTAGCAATGGCTTCAGGCTGGACATTTCCCACTTTCCTTTAGTTATGCAATAGCATTAACAAGCATGGGTATGTTGTTATAAACAGTCTATATTCCGAGATGCGAAATATTATTTGTTGAAGACCCCTCCCCAAAGATGGTGTATTAGAAAAGGAAGAAAGCATCTACTTCCATTATATTGTTATAATAGAAAGGCCATACTCATGAAGCAGAAAGTGGGAGATAAATCCTTATGTGTAGCAGTACTGTATCTGGAATGTTACCTTTCCAAATGCTTTTCTGTCTGGAGTGCTAGGGCATAGAGGAGTAGACGAACTAAAATATGCTAAAATATTACCTCTGTCCTGAAGCAAGGGTAAGCAAGTCCTGAAGCAGTGTCTCAATTCAGCAGCGATGTCCAGTGAGTCATATTTTCTTGTGTAAGTTCATGTTGTTTGGAAACTAAATCAAGTATTTACACTACAAGAAAACTTCCTATTAAACTTGTTTTCAAAGTACTAACATCTGCCTTTTCTTACCATGATTAGTCAGTTTCTCTGGCTACTTTATTCAGTAAGTCTGGATACAAATACACAAGAAAATTAAATTTTCACTGTAGCCTAATCCCAAACCTATGGCTAAGAGTGTGGCTTACATTAGCAGAGTGATCTCTCTAGGGTTCAGATCTCTGCTGTTTATACAAAATGGTTAATTTAAATGTTTTTCTAAATCCCTTTATACTTTGAAAACATCACACCTTTTAATCCTATTGAATATACTTTGTTTACACATGAAGATGTGATTCTAATGTAACTTGATTCAATTTTTCCTTTCAAATTATAAGAACAACTAAGTGTTTACTGCACTTCTACTATGTGTTAGACATTGTGCTAAAAGATAGGTAAGGGGGAGTGTAGCAAGATAAACAAGATCCATATGATTCTGCCACTAGAGAGATTATGTTTTTGCATGCAAGAGGGCTACCCAAGAAGTATGGAGAGAAACTGCATACCCTACTGAGTAAAGTAGAAAGAATCAAAGAGAAAGCCAGGATAAAGAAAAGTAGGGATGGGAAGGAGGCACGTAGGATCAGGCAATAGGCATTGTCTTAGTTAGGGATTCTATTGCTTTGAAGAGACGTCATGATCATGGAAACCCTTATAAGGGAAGGCATTTAATTTTTGTGGCTTCTTTACCATTCCCTATATTCCATTTCTTAATCTGTTTATCTCCTCTAACACAGGATTTAGCTCAATTACACTTCCTAGTGCTCCTTTTTTTTAAAATCTCAAATTGTACATTTTGTTGTTCCTTTTTATTACAAATCTCTATAAGAATGACCAGTAATAACCACACAACAGAGTCAATATTAAGTTGTTTTGAGATTTCCTCTGCCAACAGAATTAACCCAAAACTCTTCATTCACATTAGCCTTAGGCAAACTCTTTGGACAAGTGTAAAACACAGTCACTTTCTTCACCAAAAATATTACAAGAATGATTTCTAGGCAACACATTAATAGTCTTTTCCTCGGAAACCTCTTCAGCTAGGTCCCTACAGTTCAAATAACTCTTAGCACTACTGTCTTTCTTGCTCCTACTAGAATGGACCCTTAAGCAGCCCTAAAAGCATTCCACTGTTTCCCTAATCTAAACTTTCTAAACAAAAACGTGGTCAGGCCTGTCACATCATTAAATACCCCTGCTTAGTTGGGAATCCTATTGCTGTGAAAAGACACCATGCCCATGGCAACCTTCATACAGAAAAACATTTAATTGTGGCTTACTTATAGTTAAGAGGTTTAGTCCATTATCATCATGGCAGGAAACAAGGCAGCTTATAGGCAGAGAAGATGTTAGAGCAGGAAATGAGAGCCCTTATTTGACAGGCAACAGGAAGTGGTCTGAGACACTGGGTGTGACTACACCTCTTAATAATGTCACTTCCTTTAGGGGCCATTTTCTTTCAAACAGCTACAGATGTCATTTTTGTTGATTATAATCAATAATTGTACAATTATATACAATTCTTGGTCAATAGAAAAGCTGTATTGAATATTCCTGCTTGGGCCATATCTTTTTCTAATGGAGAGTGTCTCTCCAGTTATCATAAGAAATATCAGGTCTTACTTTGTTCTTTGTTACTGTTTGGGTGTTACCAACATCTGTCTAAATGGACATTAAGGCCTGATCTGTTGGAGGGATGCTATGCCTGATATTGAAATCTAGTCAACTACCCATGACTGGAGAGGTCAGAGATCTGAGAGAAGAATATCCTACTGATGTTTTCCTAAAGCAATATAATTTCCAATTGTATCCAAATTCTTATCATTATACTCACAGGTAAGTATAGTGTTCATCCTCATTAAAGAAGCTTCTATTTGGAACAGATGGTGACTATTTCAGAGACCCCAAACTGGTTAAAATGCAGAGAATAACTGATCGTGAGATTCTTAGTCCCAGTTGATACAACTACAACACAACCCATATGCCTAAGCCTCAGGGAACATTACACAATAGAAGGTGGGCAGATTGTAGTTGCCAGAGGAACAGAAAATCTTACTGTTTATAGATATTGTCTGTATAAGACAGGGATGTTACATTAATGAAATATAAACAGTACATTTGTCTAAAAAGATCTGAATAATGACCCCACCAATCAATATGTCAATGTGAATAGGGAAAATTTTGAGAGGCTCCCACCTCTAGACAAAGGACTACAGACAATAATGTCTACAATGATAGGGAATTTTAGTGTTCTTCAGGAACAATAGCCATTTATGATTATTCAATTCAATTTTCATAGCTAAAAACATACACATATGAGCAATACTAAATGGAATTTATATATATATATATATAAATATATATATATATCTTATATATATATATCTTAGAATACATATGTATTTGTTTTCATATGTGCATACACACATATAGCAAAATAAATAAAGGGTCATTAATTTAAGAGGCAGTGGGTCATAAGAGAAGTTGGAGGGGTAGAAATGATGTAAATATAGTACCCATGTATGAAATTCTCAGAAAAATCTTTTCAACAACCAAACAAAACAAAGAGTCTAGTTGGAGGAAGTGAGGTTATTGGAACATGGTCTTGAAGGGACTTTGGAACCTTAGCTTCTGCTCTCTTGCTTTCTTTCCTGGTTTCCACACAGTCTTGCTACAAGATATGAACCACATCACTAGTCAGTTGCTAGGGGGTTCTTTTGCTCTATGCCTGTGAAAGTCTTGAGTGAGGAAGAAGAGGTTTTTCAGATGCTGCTCTCAAGGAACTTCTGTTTCCTTGGTGCTTCGTAGCAGTGAGCTGCAGCAGTAAGCAGGTGGAAGAGGCACCAAGTTAGTTTTTAGGCAGGCCTTAATGCTTCAAGTATTAAAGCTTTCTAGTGGACCTAGGGAGTTGGGCTACCACACTCCTTGGCAGAGGCAAGTGTTTAAGTTTTCAGTCTGGTAACTGACACCCTTTACCTCAAAGACTTACCATCTCTCTGGAACTTTTGTGGTGACCAGGCCTCCACTGTCTCTTCTCTAGGTTGCTACATCTGTTTGGTTGTCTTCAGTCTGAGCCTCCTTGTCCTTTCTTTATAGTTCCCTTGGTCCTCTTCTTCCTGAGCTGGTTACCCTTGACCTGTTGTAATATCATATATCTCCCTCCTGATTGACCAAGTCTACTATTTGGTACCACTTGAACTTTATGACCTCCCTGCCTCCACTAGGAAATTTTGTTTTGGGATGCCTGTCGGGACAATTAGACATGGAACACCTTGAGGTCTAGAGCTGTTTTAGGCCCCTACAAACAAGGAGTCCACTCTGTTACATCACTGTAGCATCTTTGGTCCTTCTTTGTCTGTGCTTTCAGCTTGGTTAACAAAACAAAACAAAAGAACTCTTAATGGAGAAAATGGTACAATACTGAGAAAATCTGCACAGTAGTGTGTGCCTCTCTGACTCACTGAGTAAGATTAAGTAGTCTGCTTATACAGTAGAGCTTGAGAAGAAGTGATAGCCATTTGTTTGGACAAATCACAGCCTTGCTTTTTTGCACCAATCACAGTAGTCTCTCTTCTAGGCCATCAGGTAAAATGTTTTCCTGTGAAAAATGGTTTCAGAGTTCTCTGTGGCTTGTGATTGTGTCCAGTAAAAACTGTTTCAAACAGCCCTGGCTAAAACTGTGCCTTTAAAAGCACAGAGAATTAGCTGTGATCATTTGGTCTTCCAGATAGCTGAACCTTACTTACGTAGTGGTAATCTAGCTGGGTATTTGAGATACCCTTTGTTCAAGGCAGCCAAAAAAGCAAAGGAGCGTCTAACACTTTCTGTCTTAGTCACTGTTCTATTGCTATGAAGAGGCACTATGACTTTAGCAACTCTGATGAAAGAAAACATTTAATTGGGGCTTGCTTATAGTTTCAGAGGCTTGGTTCATTATTCTCATGGTGGAGAGCATGGTGGCATGCAGGCAGACACTTTCTAATGATCAAGCATTCAAATCTATGAGCCTGTGGGGGCCACTCTTACTTGAACCACTACACTTGTTAGGTAGGGAGTTAAGTTGTTCCATTTCAAGTAACTTTAAGATGGCAATGACCATGAGAGAAAGGATGGTCAAAAGATAAAAGAACTGGTCATCAATATTATAAATGATTCCTAACAAATTTTTAACAGTGTTTTCACAGTGCTTAAACCCTTGCCACGTGCCTCAAGGAGCGGTATGCCACCCTTTGACTGTCTCACTCACACTAGCCCACGGCAAAATGATAAAAGAATGGAAACCTCTGTAACCGTGTGCCCAAATAAACCTTTCCTCTTTTTAAAAAGACAGTTTCAGGTGTTTTATCACAGTCATGAATGCCGAATAGCATAAATTGACCATGTTCCTTGGGGCAATCTTAGTGTCTCACTCCTTGTTTCTTCTGCATGATGCTTACAGCAGTTTCTACCCACCAGACTGCTGAGAGGTACAGTGGTTGCCAGGGGGAAAAAAAAACTCCTTGCAATTCTCAAAGGAGCATTTAGCTTTTCTTTATATGTATATTTTCAGCGAGAAAATGATTTAAAAATCAGCATGCATCAAGTTTTTCCTCTTTCCATAATTTTAGCAACCAACAAGGAAAACTATGAGTCAGAAAGCCACATCAAAGGACCAGGCAGAAGCAGGAAAACAAGCTGCTGAATGGAGGCAAGTTTGCTGCAGTCAAAAGATAGTCAACGATGTCTTCAATCTCTAATCCGGTCTCTGCCAGGACATCTGCAGACTACTCCATGTTGAATGTCGAGCATTTTAGCTATTGTATCCTTTAAGTCTTGGGTAAAGCCTTCCCTTCAGTTTGCTTGTTGGAATAAGCTAGAACTTAACTGGTAAGTAAGGCTGGATAGCCTTCGGGCATTACCATTGTGATGTTTATAAATTACATATGTGAAATAGTCTTATGAATGAATAGCTCTGCAACTAAAATTATAGCCAGATTCAGACCCAACTATGTGTGCATTCCCCAAGAAGCAAATTTATCATGGGTGCCATCTCCTATGACTTTATGTTACAAACTCCATCTACTTTCTTTAGTTACTGAATCAGTAAGGTAGCCTTTTTTATTTATTATACATTTACCGTATAAGAGAAAATCTCCTCTTATCCACTTTTTAGAAAATGTTATTATCAAAATGCCAAGTGTTTTGTACTGATAGGACTGAAGTTGATATCAGCATTAGTAGGTTCTTATTGGTTCTGCATACAGCAAAAGTTAAGGTCCCTTGATAAGACTCATCCAGTTCAGCATATAGTATTGCTAGGATGTCTACATCTATAAATATATAAGCCAAGCTTAGATTTTAAAAGATGCTGATGAAGGGCTGCTTCTGTTTCTGCTTTGGGAAAACAGTTAGTTGTCATGTGATGTTAAAAATCAAATCTATACACTTGCAGGAAAGTTATTTCCAAGGTCTTGAATTTTATCCTGGTGGGTTCAAAATACTCTAAATACTTAGCAGTGTTTCAGTATGCAGTGTCATCTGCCTGGGGGTGTTATGTGAATGCCTATCACATGACAGATATCTTTATTTGGCAGGGTTCTCTAGAGAAAAAGCCAAATAATGTATGCATGAACTTTAGAAAAGAGAATTTACGGGATAGTACGCAGACACTCCAGTAATGCCTGAACATGCAGAGCATCAGGTAGCTGCCCAACCCAGGGAATCAGATGCCGGAGCAGTCCTCAGTTTTTAACAATACTGGAAGTCTGAGAGTCCCTTGGTTAGTTGCTGGTATCAAGTCCACAGCTGAAGAAGCTGGATGGAGTCTGATGTCAGTAGGTTATAGCTGCATTGATGGATTGGTTCACTCAGAAAGAAAACCGGTGCTCACTCACTGCTTTCCTTAGGATTCTTTGCATCCAGGATGCTGGCCCATTGGAAGTGCCATCCACATTCATGGATGGTCCTTTCCCCCCGGTCATTTTCTCACATGGCTGTCTTCTCAGCAATCATGCCATAGACATATAGGTATGTTTCACTAGTCCTAGGGAAGATGAACCATCACAATGTATGATCTGAAAGATCCTAGAGAATGTGAAAGACTCTGTCCACAGTTATAAATGCATGAGCACATTTTACGGATTGCAGATTGATGCCTGGTTTGTTTTCTTAGGCTTCTGTCTATTTTGGCAACCAGTGTCTATAGATTGTTACTTATTTATCCCTAACCTTTTCATTGTCCTCTTTATTTCTAGAATATGATTCTGTACTAATTTGGATCTTGCTGCTAAGAGATTAGAAGGGAGATTGTAGAATCTGAAATGTATGAAAGTGTGGTTAATGATATCTCAAGCATCCTTCGGAGGTTTCAACATGCAGTGATTTCTTTGAAAGGTGTCTGTGCTGCACAGGCATCACGTACAGTCCTAGACATCGCCACTGAGTTTGCAAAGAATTGTGTGCATACTTTTATGCCAACTTGGCATAAGCTAAAGTCATCTGAGAGGAGGGGACCTTATTTAAGAAAATGCCTCTATAAATTCAAGCTGTAGGCAATCCTGTATGAACTTTTCTTAATTAGTGAATAATGAAGGACAGTCCAGCTCATTGTGGGTGGTTCTATTTCTGGGCTGGTGGTCCTGGGTTCTATAAGAAAGCAGACTGAGCAAATCATGGCGATCAAGCCAGTAAGTAGCACCTTTTATAGCCTCTGAATCAGATCCTGTCTCCAGGTTCCTGCTCTGAGTTCCCATTCTGGCTTCCTTCAATGAAGCACTACAATGTGGAAGTGTAAGCCCAGTAAACTCTCTCCTTCCCAATTTGAGTTTTTGGTTATGGTGTTTCATTGCAGCAATAGAAATACTCGCTCAGTCAATTTGTACCAGGAGTGGGATATTGCTGTGACAGACCTGACCATGTTATTTTGTGGGAGGAGAACTACTGAAGGACTTTGAAACTTTGTACAAGAAAAGTCATTGAGTATTCAGTGTTTAGTGAGTTATTCTGTAGGAGCTTGAAAGATAAGACGTTGAGGACCAATGCAGAAGATGGAGACTTTATTTGTGAAGTCTCAGAGGGAAGTTTAAAGACTCTGTGGAGGCCATTTGTTATTTTGAATTGAGATTCTGTGGTTATCGTTAGCTGGAGTGAAGAATCAGCTCTGATTAACAAGCTACCAGACCTATTAATGTGATCCTTTAATTTGCCGGCATACTCCATTCTGGTTGGCTGGGACTGAGAAATTGGCAGTCATTAAAAAGAGACCAGCATCATTGAGGTGAAATCTTGGAAGCCTTTTGAGCATACAGAAGCTATTTCCAGAGGCAGCTAAGATTGTACCTTGTGCTGGCAGTCAAACATGATAGTGTAAGAGTCACCGAGGTGGTACTGGTTTTGATGGCATGAAGGAAGGGGTCATGGAAAGCAACTGAGTCTTGGCAGCATGAGAAGCCAGCAGAGGCCGTTGGTGAATAAACAGCCTCAGTGACAACTGGAGACCCATGATTGAAGGGGTCATGCAGAGAAATTGAAACTTGGCACCTTGAAGAGAACCTATAAGAGGCTATTGCTGAAAGTGTAGACTGGTTGCAGCAGAAGGCTTCAGCATTTTATAGATGTCAGTGTGATGGGATGACCACCAAGAACATCAGCAGCACTGAATGGAGCCAACTGGAGCCTAGAAGACAAGGTGTTTGTGTTGCAGAAGGCAGAGCTGGAGAAGTGACTCAAGGCTCTTAGGACAGCACAGAAGATTATTAGTGAACCCAGACACTGGGCGCTGAGTTATTTACACTATTGGAGTTTTGCTTTGTTTTAATATGATTGTGACTGTGCCCTGGTTCTTCCCTCTTGAAGTAAGACACTAATTCAATTTTAATTTTATAGGAGCCCACAGTTGAGGAGGCTTAATTTTTAAAGACTTAGTTTAAAAAGAGATTGACTACTTCAAAGAGACTGAACTTTTTCTATGTTTGAACTTGTAAGGATTGTGGGATTTTAAAAGTTATTTATATTTTTAATGTGAAATCTTGCAAATGAGTGAGAAAGGAAAGATTGAGGATTAACAATGATGTATTTGTATGTTAAGTTGATAAGGGGTCAATTGTGCTGGGTCAACTTGACACAAGCTAAGTCATCTGATAGGAGGAAACATAATTAAGAAAATGCGCTTTGGATGTCAGTGTGGCAATTTCTTAGAAAATTAGAAAATAACCTTCTTCAAGACCCAATAATACCACTTTTAGGTATATATCCAAAGGATACACAATCGTGCCACAAGGACATGTGCTTAATTATGTTCATAGCAGCATTGTTTGCCATAGTCAGAACCTGGAAACAACCTAAATGCCCCTTGACTAAAGGATGGATAAGGAAAATGTGGTACATTTACACAATGGAGTACTACACAGCAGAAAAATAACGACATCTTGAATTTTGCAAGCAAATTAATGGAGCTAGAAAACATCATTTTGAGTGAGGTCACCCAGACCCAGAAAGACAATTATCACATGTACTCACTCATAAGTATTTTTTTAAACATAAAGCAAAGGAAACCAGCTCACAAATCACAATCCCAGAGAACCTAGACAACAATGAGGACCCTAAGAGAGACATACATAGATCGAATCTACATGGGTAATAGAAAAAGACAAGATCTTCTGAGTAAATTGGGAGCATGGGGACCTTAGGAGAGGGTTGAAGGTGAGGGGAGAGGCAGGGAAGGGAGCAGAGAAAAATGTAGAGCTCAGCAAAAATCAATTAAAAAATGCTTCCATAAGACAGGGTTGTAGGTAAGCCTATAGGGCATTTTCTTAATTAGTAATTGATAGGGAGGGCCAAATCCATTGTTGAGGATGACACTCCTAGGATGGTGTTCCTGGGTTCTATAAAAAGCAGGAGAACAAGCTAGTAAGCAACACCCCTCCAGGGCCTGTGTATCAACTTCTTTTTCCAGGTTTCTGCTCAGAGTTTCTGTTCTGGCTTCTTTCAATAATGAACTAGAATGTAGAATTGTAAGCCAAATAAACCCTCACCTCCCCAATTGCTTATTGGCCATGGTGTTTCAGTGAAGCAATAGAAACCCTAATAGAATCACCAATGTTAAGATAAATATGTTAATTTTTATATTTTAGATATTTATTTATATCTAAGAGTCATGATTACATTTTCTTCTTCTAAAGGAAGCTAAGATTCTATAATTTGTTACAGAAATGATGGACAAGAAATATATTAAGAAGACTGTTAAAACAAAACAAAAGAAAACAAAAACATACTTTTATATATTTTCTTTTCTAATTGTTAAGAACTTGTAGAGTACTTTGTTGAGATGTTGGTGCCTGCACTGGCTCTTTCTAGAACTTTAGAGTTGTGCTTGAACTTCCTCTTCAGTGCTGAGAACAACTTCATCTGCAGAATGTTATACATCTCTACCTTTGGTAACTTTAACCACTTTATACAACTCTGTGTATTTGTGTTACATGTATATGAATGTGTAGTTTTATGAATCTATGTGTGCTTGTATAGAGAAGCCAAAATAGATGTTGGATGGCTTTGTCTATCACTCCTTATCTTATGATATTGAAAAAGGTTCTTTCATTGAAGTGGGAGCTACCATCTTTAGTAAGGCTGCCTGGCCAATCAGCTCTTGAGATCTACCTATATCTGCCTCCTGATGTTTGGTTACAGGTACAGGCAGCCACGCTAGTTTTTTTCTTCTTATTTGTTTTCTTTATATATGGATCCATTTTATTTTGATTAAATCTACCCTTCACTGTCCCCAACTCCTCTAACCTCTTCCTATTATCATGTCTTTCTGTATCTTGATGATAAGTATATATGTATTTGTATTCTACATGTTAAATATTTATATCAAGGCTACCCACCATCTACTTGTACTTCTCCATACAAGCGTAAAGATTCACACAACTACATGCTAATATACACATATCCCATCCCCAATATATATGATTTCTATATAATTGTAATATTTATTCTATCTATCTATCTATCTATCTATCTATCTATCTATCTATCATCATCATCATAATCTATATATCTATTAACTAATCTACTGAGTATAATTAGTGGTGACCACATTCATCCAACCATAGGGTTGTCCACTATTGTATGAGAAACCTACCGTTGACCTCACCTCAGAAGAGAACTATTTTTCCTTCCTTTTCTTGGCAACCATTGATTGCCTGTAGTTTCTTAAGCAGGAGCAGGGCATTATGAATCAATTTACTCCTATGCAGGAATAGTTATAAGACTGATCTTATACAGGTCTTGTGTAAGCAACCACATTTATGGAGAATTCTTAAATGCATCTGCCTGTCATGTCCAGAAGACATTCCAGAAGCTTTCCTCCCTACCTCATTATTTCTGCTTCCTCTTACACAATGTTCCCTGAGCATCAAGTGTGTATATATGGTACAGATGTCTCATTCAGAGATGCACACTCTATAGTTATTTTTTCTCTGTAATTTGTTCATTTCAGGTTCTCTGTTTTAACCTCTGTCCACTGTCAAAAGAAGCTTCCTTGATGAGCAACATAAGCTACACTAATCTATGCAGGCAAAGATAAGCAGTTAGAAGGCTCTGAGATAGATATTGACTTAGCAAAATGATAGCAGTAACTTCTCCTCTGTGGTCTTTTTTCGTGGATTCTTGTCCAGGTTTACAATACCAGCCATGGGTTCCCTTCTGTTGAGGAGGCCTTAAATCTATTAGAAAGCTTTTGGTTTCCCCAAAATACACCTTGTCACTATGCAAAAATGAACATTTCCTTTCAAATAAGTCACTAATGTAGTTCAAAGGTTCGATAGCTGGGTAAGACTGCTGACATCTTTTTTCTTGTATTAGCCTGCCTCACACCTTATGGTACTATAAAGGTTGGCCATCAAGGAGGATGCTTCCAGTTGCTCTTAAGCTAGATTTCTACAAGTCTTCTGTCAAACGTTTGAGGTGTCTTCAGCAATAGGATCTTATTTAAGTTCCTCTGAGCAGCCAAGTATAATAGCAATATCCTGTATTGTTTGGGGGGGGAGTCTCATCTCCTTTCTCCCCAGTAATTCTAAGGAAAGCATCCCATATCTGGGGCTGGGAGTTTTGTTTGGTTGGGGTTTTTTTTAGCTTTTATGGAATTTCTATTTGTATGAATGTAGATATATCTGCCTCTATGTGTCTTTTTTGTACTTTTTATTGGGTGTCTCTACCTGTGCAAACTCATGTGGCTAGGTTAGAAGTTGGGTATCTTTCTCTATTGCTCTTCACCCTCCCTCTCTTCCCCCTCCTTTCTTCCCTCCTTTCCTCCCTTCTTCCTTCCTTTCCTCCCATCCTCTCTTCCTTCCTTTTTTCTTTTTTGGTTTCTTGAGACATGGTGTCTTTTCTTTCTTTGTGTAGCCTTGGATATTCTGGAACTCCCTCTTAGACCAGGCTGGCCTTGAACTCACAGAAATCTGTCTGCCTCTGCCTATTGAGTGCTGGTATTAAAGGCATGCGCAATTACTGCCTGACAGATCCTATTATTTAATCCATCCAACTATCCTATGATTGGGATTTGAAGCTATCAGTATGTAAAGTTATTGAGAGCATGTACTCATTGCTGTCATTGTGCTGCTAGTGTTCTTTTTTAAAGCATAATTTTCTATTGATTATTTGAGAATTTCACATCATGTAATTAATTCCTCTCACCTCCCAATCCCCTAATATTTTCTCTTGCCCCTTTAGGGACCCCCCAAAGAATGTTAAAAAGTTAAAACAAAGAAAGCAAACAAAACAAAACAGTAACTCAAAATAAACCTCTTTGCTTATCCATTTTTTCCCCCTCTCAAACACTTTTTCATTTGTCTTGATGGCATTGGGAGTGGTGTGTCTCATAATATACCTTTTTATTCAATCAGAATTACTAGCAAATGTTCATTGCAATGACTCACTGGCTTTGTTCAAGGCCTCTGGTTTCTAGCACACCATCATTAATTGATCTTCTCTGAAACTCCTCTGAGATATCCTACAGCTGCACCAAGTTATGGAGATTCTGTGGCAGGGATATTTCTCCCTTCATGAGCTCCAGCAGGTCCTAAATGGTAGGGTGGGCCATCCCAGTGGCTGACTTTAGGTCTGGATGGTAGCTGAGCTGGTCACTCCAGGCTGCTGCGGCCACCTGCCTCAGGCAAGTGGATGGGGATAGCTCCTTTATGTCCAAGCCTTTCGAGTCAATTCTCCCTCACCACAAGTGAGGGGTGAACCTATCTCTCCAGAGTTTAGAGGTCAGCTCCCCTGTGAGGGTCTGGACCAACACTCTTGCTGCAGTGCCCAGTGAGAGACAGGGCCAAGCTTTCCCAGGGCCAGCAAAGGAGAAGGCCAGCTTAGCATGGCCTCTGATTTCACCACACATAATTCCTACGGTCCTCTGAGGTGACAGAGGCCATGGACAAGCAAGTAAATGAACATGGGTCTCTTCTTGATGAAAGACACGAATTTTGCCCATTGTTTTATATTTAAGACCTATGCAAAGTCAAGCTTATTTTATTTATTTTTATAGGCTTCATCTAGGTAGTAAATTTTCTGTATGTTACAAGTGTGATGAAGGTTAAAATTAGTCTTTATGCAAGTACTTTGATGGAGAAGATCAAGGTACTACCTGAGCTAGAAGTACCAGAAACAGCCAACAATTCAAGAATCAAGAATCAAGAATCAAGAAGATATCTGGAAATGTGATAAAATATGTCATAACTGACTTTATTTGTATATAATATAGGACATATATGAGATCTAGCTAGCACACTGTCCATTTAAAGTGATAAAAATATCTCTTAAAGTTGGGATTGAGATCATTCTTGGTAGATATTCTCTCTGCTAAGAGTCAGTAATCGGCAATTCAGATGTCAGAAACTGAAGCTCTTACAGACAAAAGTTGGCTTGTATATTTATCTGTAGCTGTGTATAGGATAGCTCTCAGATTTTTTTATTCATAGAAAAGTATAATAGCAAGTGCTAATAAGATCCATTTACCAAGTGTCTCTAGTGTTACAGTTGCCTCTGGGCAACTTTTTCAATGATTCACGCGTTCTCTTGTGTAAAGTTTATTGATTTAGAGTTTTATATGTGTATAATTTGTTTTGATTAAGTTCATACCCTCTAATTCCTTCCTTCCAGTTTGTTTTTGTCTCCACGTTTGGTGTTTAATTTAGCTTATTCACACAAAGAAGAAAACTGTACACAATAATTAAGAAGATTACATAAAATCAGGAGGGAAAATGGTGGGGAGTCTTATGAAGAGGTGGATGGGAGAGAGTGGGACTAGATTTAATCAAAATTTCTATATATGTTATATGTTTGTGTTCTATATATGTGTGCAATGCATGTTATTCCACTAACTAATGCACTATTATGTTTGTAAGCATTTAACAGAATATCTGGTTTATATTTTATATTACTACATAATCACAGTTTTTTCTTATTAATATTCAAAACCATACCCATAGATGGATGAATTCTAGTGTGTCCTTTATTATTTTCACAGGAATTTATTAAACTCTGTATTATAACTTTTATGCTATATACATATATATAACCCTTTGTAAATGAAACAATTAGGACATTCTTTATTCTCTATTTTGTGGTCAAATAATAAACCAAACATGCCCTTCTGAAAACAACTACACAGCACTAAGAACACATATTCTAATACATCTTGGTTTCTTACAGCAGAAATATCTAAAGTATGTCTTACAAGTATTATGTGTAGAATTTATTAGCAACTTGTGATACTTTTGAGTGTTTTTCACGTTATTTTCCCATTCCTGAAGTGTGAATGTTGAGTACTGTTTTTTATGCCTTCTGAAATCTTAGGTTAAGCATAAATAAGAAATAAGAACTCTATGTAAATCTAGGAAAATATATATTTTGTAATATTGAAAACAGAAAAGAACCCTTAAATGAACATTTGTTTAGTTTTTATGAAATTATAAAATTATAGTCCTCTTTCCTCTGTCTTTATCAATATTTCATTTTTTGTTATTTTAACTGAGAGCTTCTTCAAAACGTGTCCTATGATTATGTCAGAGTATGCTTGTACTTTGAATTTGTCCTTACCCTGATTGTCTTTCTTCATGAGTGTATGGAAGGGCAGTTTAAATGTTGGTCTGGGTTGCTGTGTTCATACATTTGCAATATGGTTGCCTCCTGTGTTTCAATAACAAAATTATCAATAATTAATTAAACTTCTCTTCATGAGTAATTAGTTAAGCAACAATGAAAGGAGATGTTTATAGACCTTGAAGTCAAGGTTTTAAATTATGATTATGATTATATTTTGGGAAGCTACAATTTGTGCTCTTTCTACCACAGAGAGGCCATCAATGTTGACGCTGATGATTTACCTGGGCTGTGCTCATCTGTTTACTCTTTTGCATTCAATAAAACTGTACAGTTACTATGGCAACTGGAAGTCTATAGGGTCTATTTGAAAAAAAATAGTTGGCAGTTTGTATGTATAAATCTTCACCACAAATGATATGTAGCTCTTGTCTTGTATTTTATTAATCTGTATTTTCTTTGTATCCCTGTCACTGTTTCATTTTATAAACGATGAAGTCAAGAAGAAATTGGCTGAGAAAAGAATTTCTCTTGAGAGTCTAACCTTGCAGTCAGGCTTTTTAATGGGAAAACGAAGCACAAATCTTGGCATTCCAGAAATATTATATAAGTATCAGCACTAATTTCTTCTACAAACTGGAGTGAGGTATTTGTTAGTTTGAAATTCAGATTACTAAGTAGTTTAATAACTATTTCTCTCATATGGAAAAACAAAAGCTGTCAAAGGAGAATGAGTACCACTTGGATTTGCTTGTACCAAAAAAATATATATGTATATATGTATACACACACACACACACACACACACATCCTCCTTTTTATGACATGATAACCACTGGTGATAGTGTATAATTACTGCTCCAGAGGAAGAAAATCCATTACTATGGACTTCAGAAATATGATTCACCTAGCATTAACAAAATGAACTTTCTCTGAAGAGGCCTATGTATTTCATAGTCTCTCATAATAGTCGCGAATACTTTCTGCAGCTAATAGTTGAAGCATGCTGAGGAATTGTGGTCCATATGTTCTAATTGTAGATGTGAATCTTCAGTGTAAGATGGGATAGATCAAGGCTCCAGACCTGCTTTTGCTACTTCTTCAGTGTATCAGCTCCATCTTTCTGTGCCTGTTATCTTACAAGAAAAACAATAATATAACTATTTATAGTGAATAGTGTGTTAAATATTTTTAGAAAGTCATGGTGACACAAAGAAGTATATACAATTTGCCATTTTCACAGTTGTAAATGAATAGTTCAGTCATTAAGTTCATTCACATTGTTGAGTAGCCATAATCCCTAACCATTTTCAGAAATGTTTTTATTGGTGTATGTTCATGGTATATTGTGTTGGGTTTCCTATAGACAATTCTTTCTGGTACATCATGTATTATGGCCATGCTCATATGTCTAGTACATCATGTATTATAGCCATGTTCATTTCAACTTCCTTTCTCCCCTTCATTACTCCCCCATCTTCTCTAGTTCACTCCTTAGAGAACTTATCTTGAAAATGGAAACTGCACCTATTAAGCACAGTCCCCTTCCATCACCTTACCTCCCTAGCCTCTGACAACCATCACTTTATGCTTTAATTGTAGATTGGTGTGTCAGGAAAGTACCATCATAGAATAATTGTAATTATATGATCAGTTTATTTTAATGGGCATTATGTTTTTATCCAGGTGGTAGTTAGTTTGTGTATGGCATGTGGTTTGGATCTCTACTTCATGATTTTTTTTTCTGTTGAATATCTTTTTCATGTGCTGTTGCCACTATATACCAGTTTTGGAGAAGTACTTTTTTAAGTGTGTTATAGACTAAGGTGTTTCTCACCCCCCACTACTTCATAGTTCATAGTTGAAATACTAGTACCCAGTAAATCAGGTGGTAGTCATATCTGAAGATATAATAGTTAAAGATGCAAATCAGTTAAAAGGTCTTTAGAGTGAGCCCCACTGCAATATAGTAGATATTCTTTTAAGAAGTAGGGATATAAACTCATATGTACACGTTTAGTAATGATCACATGAGCCGAGGGAAAATAAAGTTCTTTAGAAGTCAACATATTGATTTTACATGCCTAGACTTCAGAACCAGGAAAAATATGTTTGTGTTGCTTAAACCATCCAGTCTTTGATACTTTGTTATAGTAAATTCCGTCAAATAAAAGTCTTTTTTCCCCACCTCAAAACAAAGTTTTGATGTTTATTGCTCCTATTGATAGTATGAAGTTGTTATGTAGTTTTCATATTAATCTCTTACTGAACTGGGAACTTATCTTAGTGGTAGGACACATGCATAAGGTCCTGGATTCAATATACAGCACTGAAAAGAAAGTTAACCATTTCACAAATATGATTTGAAATGTTTTATGTCATTCAATTTGTATACTTAAAAGTATTAAAATATGCATATTTTTTAACAGATTTATGGGAGAAATGATGCTATCAAAAATGCACATTTGTTACAACTTGTACAGTCTTTGTTTTTAAAATGAGGCACCAAATGGATGAAACACAGTTAAACAATATAGAGCCTGTGGTTATCAGCAGAGCATATGGTTTCTGTTTCTAATGGTCTTGTACCCTGTAAAAATTTGTCACTTGTATTGGTTTAATAAAATACCAGTTGGCCAGTAGCCAGGCAGGAAGGTGAGGTGATTAGAATTGGAGAATTCTGGGAAGAGGAAGGGCTCAGTCTGCAGTCATCACCCAGACACAGTGGAAGCAAGATGAGAATACTTCACTGATAAAAAGTGCCAAGTCACATGGCTAACACAACAATATATGCAGGTTAATTTAAGATATAAGAGTTAATAAGCCAGAGCTAATAGGCCTATCAGCATGTTATTAAACCAATACAAGTGACAAATTTTTACAGAGTACAAGAAAATTGTCCCATAGCAGGTGGCATCAATAGATTGACAGGAAGGGAAAAATGCCAAACTTTATAGCTCTGCAAATCACACTATTTTAGGACATTACAAAAAATTACAAACATAAATGCCAGGAAATGAATCTGACATTTAGTAACTTTTTATTTTGGGGAATGACAGCTATTACTAAAGATCTACTTTTTATTATAGTACAATTTACGAAAAGTGATAAAATTTAGTTTTGTTATTCAAAATAAAAAATGTAGAACAAGGGAACAGAGAAAGGCTATAAGTGCGGAATTGATAAAAGCATAAAACAGAATTTTCACTTTAACAATAATTTATGATGTATTGAAAACTTGTATCGGTAATCAATCACTTGAAGATCTCAAAGCCAGTGACATGAGAGAAGAGCAGTTATATGTTTTCTTACAAATCTGCAGTTTGCAGAGCTTTTGTGTAAAGGTTCCTTGTGCTGTGTGAAGCATGCATTTAAGTGGCTTGATTGGCAGGTGTAGGGTTCTCTTTCAAAGTCTCACCTGCTTGGTTTTTAAGAAGGTATAAACTACTTCTGTAGAGAATAAAGTCAAGGCCAGGGACTGAGAAGGTTGTATATTTTGCACATGTAACTCTCTCTGGACTTTCCAAAATTCTTCATATAGTATTGCCTAAATTTTAAGAGAGCACTGCAAGAGAAAAACATGGAAATGAATGGCATTTAAACATTCCCAGTTAGCAGTGATGTAGCAATTTCTATGGACTATATTGACTAGATTACCAGTGGTCAAAAGGAAATCAAAGATCCATCCATTGTTGAAGACCAGTAAACTGCAGAAGGAGCAGAAAGGAGGGCCGGTATTATACCCACATTTACAAAAGCACGTTTTGTCATGCTCTGTACTACAGCTGAGTGACTATCCTTCTCACTGTCTACATGCATTCACTATTCCATAAAAACCACAGAGTATCATTGTTGTGGGATGTGCTTTAGTCTCTATGGTTAGGCTCTCATGACTTAAATCAGAAGACAAAGAGGATAAGGATTTCAGATGCACTACCTCAGGAACATTTCTGTTTGATTTTTTTTAAAATCTTCATTTCGTTTTGCTAAAGATTTAAGCATATCCTCACAAAACTCAAAAACTTCTGCACAGCTAACGAGATAGTCAATTGACAAAAAGGGTAAGCCTGGGGAGTAGGAATCTGTGCTAGTTATATATCTGACATAGGATTAAAATCCAAATTGTTTAAAGAACTCATAAAACCATATCTTTCTTGTTCATGTTCTTGGAACTGGCTCTTCTGCAATCCAGTCGACAGGGTCAGCTCTACTGTGCACCCAGGTGAGGTCCTGTGCCTGCCCTTCCTAGAGTTGCAATTGGTGAGCAGTAGGGTCGGTCTTCTCACCTGCCACAGGTGTCTAGGAGCGGCGGGGGCATCTTTTCCTTGCCCTCACCACCACATGGCAGACAAGGGATGCAGGACCAACTCTCCCATTCTCACAACCTCAGGGTAGGCTCACCTGTGTACCCTGTCAGCAGAATCGGCACTACTGTGTTTCCCAGGTGAAGTGCTGGCCTGATTTCTTGAGTGTTGCAGCCCTTGAAGGGCAGGGTCAGTTCTTCCACTTTTATGATCCAGGGTCCTGATCTCCCAACTGCAGAGCCCCTCATCTGCCTGTACGGTGATGTGATTAGGGGGAGCTTCTGACAGGGCCAGTCTTGCAGTCCAAACATCCAGGATCCCCATGACACAGGACAACAACAGGATATTCAAGAGGATTCCCACTGAGGGCCCAGTATCAATAGTGCAGCAGAGAACAGAGGCCTGGAACCAGACAAATGACTCATTGAAACAAATGCTAGCCCAACAAAGATGTATGGACTAACGAGTGTGCTGTGTGACTCACTGTGTCACACTATAGCTTCCATGATGAGATTTTTCTTTTCTTTTAAATTTTATTTTGTTTTATTGTGGGGGGAGGGGATGAAAGGGCAGAGGGCAGATGCAAAGCGACAGGGAAATAAGTGGGATCAAGATACATGATGTGAATTCCACTAAGAGTCCATAAAAGTTAAAAATTCTCATAAAAGCAAAGTCAAAACAACTTCTGACTTATTAAAAAGCTATTGAACTGAAAAGAGAATTCCCCCAAAAAGAAAAATAATGTCTAAAAAATATATCCCAAAATATTCATCAGTCTTAGAAATTAGGACATGAAACTGAATGATTTTGGAATTCTCCTTACCTCAGACAGAGTGGATCAACAAGGCCACTACCAGCAAATGCCAAAGGAGATAAAGTGTAGTTCTCACCCCTGAACAAAGAAACGTCTTTTTGCAAGAGCTAGTGATCATTACAGAAACTATAACCAATCAAAATGCAGAAAACAAGTGACCAGATGGTGGCTAACTCCAAATGCTACATCTACCACCTAGCTCCTGCACATAGGAGACACTGTGGAAGAAGGAACGGAAAGACTGTACTAAGAACAAAATGTCTGCTATGAGAATGTCTCCTAGAAATGTCAGGGAAGTCCCATCCATGAAATCTCAACAAAATGGCTGCCTAAACAAGGCTGAACAGGGACAATTCCAATAGACATGTTAATATTGGTGTAAGAAATCTCATAGTGTTCCAGCCCTAAACAAAGAACCACTGGAAACTAACTGTTGGGAGAGAGAAAAAAAAATGAACTAAATTCTCCCATGAGTGAGACCCCCCCCATTGACCAGCTAACACCAAGTGGTAAGTCCTGATACCATAGACATACATGCAACACCAAATAATGACTCAATGGGTTTTGTTTATATATTTATACACACACACACACACACACACATACACACACACACGCATGCATGTATGTGTTAAAATAACAAATTAAAAAAATAGACATTGATTTGAGAGGGGGCAAGAAGGGGAAGACATGTGAAGTGCTGGAGGGAGGAAATGATGTATTTATACACTAATAAAAAGATTTCAAAGGAAAAGAAAAGAAAGAAGCTAGTTTCTAACCTATCATCTCCTGGCCTCCTTATATATAACAATTAATTCCTTAGTTCGTTCTTTCTCCTTTTGAATTTCACCACAGGGAGTGTGGTTCTTCTTCCTTTGAAACATTGGTCACTAGTCCACAAGGGTAAAGGGAGCAGAAGCAGTGAACAGGGTTTAAATGACTGGATATGACAGAGATAGCCCTTCCTAAGATGACTTCAGTCACTTCCTGGTCGTCCTACAGAGGCTATACTGCCCGATACCCCCTCTCTCTTCCTATCCCACCCAGCTTGCATCCAGAACCACCCCCCCCCCGTCTGCCCTCCCTCCCCTCTTTGGCCACATAACATCTCCCAGCTCAGCCTGTTCGGGCGCTGGGACCAAATCCGAATTGGGAGGGCAACCGGGAGGGCGGTAGTTCCTTTGTCTCAATAGCCTGCCTGCAGCAAGCAAGGTAGACCCTTTGTTTACGAGCTACCCAAGCAGCACAGAGATCTGATCTAGGCACTAGGAGAGCCATCACTGGGGAATGACATCACTGGGAAGGTACATCAGTGGGCAAGGAGACCTGATTCTGTAAAAGAAGATCCATAGGGGAGCATTCGGAGGAAGAGATGGGCAGGCACCAATGCAGGAATTCACCCAACAATCTGAAGAACAACATGAAACCACCAGAACCCAACGACCTCACAACAGGAGGACAGGAACACCTTAATCAAGAAGAAGCAGAAAAATTTGATTTTATGAAAGTGATTGATGCCCTTAAACAGCATGTAAAAAAATGCCCTTATAGAAATGGATGAGAAGTATAACAGAAAGTTTGAAGAATTGAATAAATCAGTGAATGATACCCTAGGAAACCAAGGAAAAACAATCAAACAGATAATGGAAACAGTTCAAGACTTGAAAACTGAAATGGAGGCAAAGAAGAAAACACAAACAGAGGGCCGGCTGGACATGGAAAATCTAGGTAAATGAATAGAGACTTCAGAAACAAGCATAACCAGCAGAATACAAGAGACAGAAGAAAGAATCTCGGATTCTGAAGATAACACAGAGAAAATAAACACACTGATCAAAGAAAACAGCAAGTCCAACAAACTCTCATCACAAAACATTCAGGAAATATGGGAAACAATAAAAAGACCAAACCTAAGAATAATTGGAGTAGAAGAAGGAGAAGAAGTGCAGCTCAACGGTCCAGAAAATATATTTAATAAAATTATAGAAGAAAACTTTCCCAACCTAAAGAAGGATGTACCTATGAAGGTTCAAAAAGCATACAGAACACCGAATAGGCTGGACCAAAAAAAATCCCCTCGCCATATAATAATCAAAACACAAAGCATACAGAATAAAGAAAGAATATTAAGAGCCGCAAAGGGAAAAGGCCAAGTTACTTATAAAGGCAAACCTATCAGACTTACACCTGACTTCTCCATGGAAACCATGAAAGCCAGAAGGTCCTGGATAGATGTATTGCAGAAACTAAGAGACCATGGATGCAAGCCCAGACTACTATACCCAGCCAAGCTTTCATTCACTATAAATGGAGAAAATAAAATTTTCCAGGATAAAAACAAATTTAAACAATACGTAGCCACAAACCCAGCCTTACAGAATATAATAGAAGGAAAATCACTAACCAAGGAGTCCAACAATGACCACAATAACTCAGACATCTAGAGACCCTTCACCAGCGCAAGTCAAAGAAGGGAAACACACAAACTCTACTACTAAAAAAGTGACCGGAGTTAACAACCACTGGTCATTAATATCACTTAATGTCAATGGGCTCAACTCACCTATAAAAAGGCACAGGCTTTAAGAGAGTGGATACAAAAACAGGATCCAACATTCTGCTGTTTACAAGAAACACACCTCAACCACAAAGTTGAGGCACCTACTCAGAGTAAAGGGCTGGGAAAAGGTTTATCAAGCAAATGGTCCTAAGAAACAAGCAGGTGTGGCCATACTAATTTCTAACAAAGTTGACTTCAAACTTAAATCAATCAGAAGAGATGGAGAGGGACATTTTATACTCATAACAGGAACAATTCATCAGGATGAAGTCTCAATCCTGAATATCTATGCCCCTAATATAAAAGCACCCACGTACATAAAAGAAACATTGCTAAAACTCAAGGCAGCCATCAAACCACACACACTAATAGTAGGAGACTTCAACACTCCTCTCTCACCAATGGACAGGTCAATCAGACAGAAACTTAACAGAGAAATTAGAGAATTAATGGAGGTAATGAATCAATTGGACTTAACAGACATCTATAGAATATTCCACCCAAAAGGAAAGAATATACCTTCATCTCTGCAGCTCATGGAACCTTCTTGAAAATTGATCACATAGTCAGTAACAAAGCAAACTTCCGCAGTTACAAAAACAATATTAGTAACCACATGTGTCTTATCAGATCACCATGGATTAAAGTTAGAATTCAACAACAATGCTACCCCCAGAAAGCTTACAAACTCATGGAAACTGAACAGTCAACTACTGAACCACACCTGGATCAAGGAAGAAATAAAGAGAGAAATTAAAGTCTTCCTTGAATTCAATGAAAATAAAGAAACAACATACTCAAACTTATGGGACACTATGAAAGCAGTCCTAAGAGGAAAGTTCATAGCACTAAGTGCCCACTTAAAGAAAACAGAGAAAACACACATTGGAGACTTAACAGCCCACCTGAAAGCTCTAGAGAAAAAGAAGCAGACTCACCTAGGAGGAGTAGAAGACTGGAAATAATCAAACTGAGGGCTGAAATCAACAAAATAGAAACGCAGAAAACAATCCAAAGAATCAATGAAACAAAAAGCTGGTTCCTGGAGAAAATCAACAAGATTGATAAACCCCTATCCAAACTAATCAAACGGCAGAGAGAGAATATGCAAATTAATAAGATCAGAAATGAAAAGGGGGACATAACCACAGACACAGAGGAAATTCAGAGAATCATTAGATCTTACTACAAAAGCCTGTATTCCACAAAACTGGAAAATGTAAAAGAAATGGACACTATTTTAGATAAATACCATATACCAAAGTTAAACCAGGACCAGGTGAGCAATCTACGTAGACCTGTTAGTCGTGAAGAATTAGAAGCTGTTATTAAAAACCTCCCTACCAAAGAGAGCCCAGGACCAGATGGCTTCAATGCGTAATTCTACCAGAATTTCCAAGAAGACATAATACCTCTACTCCTTAATGTATTTCACAATATAGAAACAAAAGAGTCATTACCAAATTCCTTTTATGAAGCTACAGTTACTCTGATACCAAAACCACACAAAGACTCTACCAGGAAAGAGAATTACAGGCCAATCTCACTCATGAACATCGATGCAAAAATCCTCAACAAAATACCGGCAAACCGAATCCAAGAACACATTAGAAAAATTATCCATTATGATCAAGTAGGCTTCATCCCAGAGATGCAGGGCTGGTTCAACATATGAAAATCTATCAATGTAATCCATCATATAAATAAACTGGAAGAAAAAAACCATATGATCATTTCATTAGATGCTGAAAAAGCATTTGACAAAATTCAACATCCCTTTATGATAAAAGTCTTGGAGAGATTAGGGATACAAGGGTCATACCTAAATATAATAAAAGCTATTTACAGCAAGCCGACAGCTAACATCAAATTAAACGGAGAGAAACTCAAAGCCATCCCACTAAACTCAGGAACACGACAAGGCTGTCCACTCTTGCCATACCTCTTCAATATAGTGCTTGAAGTTCTAGCAATAGCAATAAGACAACATAAGGGGATCAAGGGGATTTGAATTGGAAAAGAAGTTAAACTTTCGTTATTTGCAGATGATATGATAGTGTACATAAGCGACCCCCAAAACTCCACCAAAGAACTTTTACAGCTGATGAACACCTTTAGTAATGTGGCAGGATACAAGATCAACTCCAAAAAATCAGTCGCCCTCTTATACACAAAGGATATGGAAGCAGAGAGGGAAATCAGAGAAGCTTCACCTTTCACGATAGCCACAAACAGCATAAAATATCTTGGGGTAACTCTATCCAAGGAAGTGAAAGATCTATTTGACAAGAACTTTATGGCACTGAAGGAAGAAATTAAAGAGGATACCAGAAAATGGAAGGACCTCCCTTGCTCTTGGATTGGGAGGATCAACATAGTAAAAATGGCAATTCTACCAAAGGGAATTTATAGATTCAATGCAATCCCCTTCAAGATCCCAGCAAAATTCTTCACAGATCTTGAGAGGACAATAATCAACTTTATATGGAAAAACAAAAAACCCAGGATAGCCAAAACAATCCTATACAATAAAGGATCTTCTGGAGGCATTACCATCCCTGACTTCAAACTCTATTACAGAGCTACAGTAATGAAAACAGTGTGGTACTGACATAAAAACAGAGAAGTCGATCAATGGAATCGCATAGAAGACCCGAATTTCAACCCACAAACCTATGAACACCTGATTTTTTATAAAGGAGCTAAAAGTATACAATGGAGGAAAGAAAGCATCTTCAACAAATGGTGCTGGCACAACTGGATATCAACCTGTAGAAGAATGAAAATAGACCCATATCTATCACCTTGCACAAAACTCAAGTCCAAATGGATCAAAGACCTCAATATCAGTCCGAACACACTGAACCTGATAGAAGAGAAAATGGGAAGTACCCTACAACAGATGGGCAAAGGAGATCGCTTCCTATGTATAACCCCAGCAGCACAGACTTGAACCTAGAGTGGCTCCCAGGAGCCCAAGGCGAGGTCCCCAGTTAGTTCCTTGGGCAGCTGAGGATAGAGAACCTGAAATGACCCTATCCTATAGCAATACTGACAAATATCTTGCATATCACCATAGAACCTTCATCTGGTGATGGATGGAGATAAAGACAGAGACCCACACTGGATCACTAGACTGAGCTCCCAAGGTCCCAATGAGGAGCAGAAGGAGGGAGAACATGAGCAAGGATGTCAGGACCACGAGGGGTGCACCCACTCACTGAGACAGTGGGGCTGATCTATTTGGAGCTCATCAAGGCCAGCTGGACGGTGACTGAAAAAGCATCGGATAAAACGGGACTCTCTGAACATGGCGAACAATGAGGGCTGATGAGAAGCCAAGGACAATGGCATGGGGTTTTGATCCTACTTCATGTTCTGGCTTTGTGGGAGCCTAGCCAGTTTGGATGTTCACCTTCCTAGACATGGACGGAGGGGGGAGGACCTTGGACTTCCACAGGGCAGGGAACTCTTACTGCTCTTTGGACTGGAGAGGGAGGGGGAGAGGAGTGGGGGGAGGGGGAGAAGGCTGGGAGGAGGTGGAAACTTTTTTTTTCATTTTCTCAATAATTAAAAAAAAAGAAAAAAAAAGATGACTTCAGTGAGACCCCTCAACTTTATTCCACAGTATATGGAATCCATAGGGTTGGGATGGTAGCTGGGAAATCACCTAATGTGCATTAAACAGCACATTCCTATGAAAAGGCTTCCTACATGGCATTTGGGTTCTATAGCAAAAGCTACTAATATGAATCTTAGTTACCATATGTGCAGCAGAATAAAAACTTCTAGCAGGGAACTATGCCTAGAGTCATGCTAGAGATAAATCAGGTATCCAGACTTAGAGACAGCTTTTAGATAAGGTCAATCCTCCGGAGCCCAAGGACATTCTCCAGATAAGGGAGGGCAGAGAGCAGGAAATCTCTTTGGGGAGGGAGTCTCTCATATTACTGATGTTGGAGAGAGCTGACAGTCATGATAGACCCTGACAGCCATGCCTCCCAAAAAGGGAGCAGCACCAATCTGGTTAGCACTTCCAGTATTCTGCATGAAAAATCCCAAGCTGTATTGCTCAGTTCAGAAGAAAACTATCTTTGTAATTTCTACTCAACAACAGGCTTTGAAAACTGTCTGTTAAGGCTTCCTTCCTTTTGCTTCCCTTAATGTTCCTCTCTGTTTCTCTTTAAGTCCCCAGAAACAGCATCCACACTGCTGAAACCTATAAGCTTTCATTACTCATCTCTGGGTGGCCCATCCAACTTCTTTTAACCGACAAGTTCCAAAAGTAATGGCACTTTGGTGAGGTTTGATTATGCCGTCATCTCATCTCCGGTTTCCAGTTTTCAAGGTTATTGTTTGTTAAGTAACATGCTATTACAAAGCTTAGCATCTCAAAACTGTAGCAGTTTATTTTGCTCAGTAGTTTAAAATGTGTGTATGTCTGTGTAGAGAAAGCTGTTCTCGCCCATACGGAAACAGGTGTGGCCACCTGGAGTTAGAGAATTGGAGGTGTTTCATAATAACACATCAGTTAGTGCTATTTTAACTCAACAGTTAACATCAATGTATTCCACTTCCCTTTCATTTGCATGAATTGCAATGCCGATAATAATAGATGATAGTGATTGAGGCATTGCTTTGTGATTGATGCATCCTGAAAATTCCTTCCTTGACTTTCAAGATCTGAAAAGGTAGGGCATGCTGCGTTCATTTTACATATATGATTCTAGCCGGTTGGTAAGGTGAACCACCTTCCTCCAGTTATGTGACTTCTTAAGGTAGCCTTGGGATTTGAAAGCAAATAGATTGAAGACAGAGAATGTTAACTACTGTGTTAAACCTCTTTCTGTTTGTAGGTGTAAAATTGTTGAACCAAAGTCAAATACAAATTAGACTACTACTTGTTTTATTACAATTTTATTTCTTGCCAAAGAAAGATAATTTGTTTCTTTTCTTTGGCACAAAGTAGGCTTGACGAACAGTGTATTTGTCTGTTCTTCAAGATAAAATAAAAGGAGTGACGTAAATGAGACAAAATGAAGTGTTAAGAGGTTTGCAGTTGAGGTGGCCAGAAAGAAGTTTGAATTAGAGAGGAGAGAAGAAATGATTATTGCTTTTCCTGTTCATAGATTCATTACAATCCAAGATGTTCTTACTATACACTGTGCATCTATATCACCCAGATGAAGTAAGGCGTGGGAGACCCAAGTTTATATCCACACAGAGATGATAGCCACTCAACAAAGAACTGGCTTTCATTTTAAAATGATGGGAATTGATTTATACAGGATTATATTCACTTTTCATTTGATCCTATACTTATTTCTTAGTTACTCTAAGTTTTAATTGCTTTTCTTGGACTTGTAAAATCAGTAATAATATCCTGCTTGTGTGGCTTAGATAATAAAATAATAAAATTATGCACATTAAGTCTTTAATTTGAGGTTTGGTAAATAAAAGCATAAGAATTTCATAGCTATTTATTTTAATGTATGCAAATAATTTAAAATTTGCTTCAGAGAAGTCAGAGAGGAAGCAACCAATACTGCCTTGCTTATGATAGAATTATAAAAGATGGAGTCTTTGAAAAGTAGAGACTGTACCATCAGAAATAGATTAAGGATGAGAGAAGTAAAATGTGGAAAATACAAGAATGATTTGGTTTGGCAGAACTGGAAGTTTGGCAGGGCAATCTGAATGGTTCCTCAAAGTTCTTCTCTTTCTTTTATAGAAGAAATAGCTTATTTGGGGCTTACAGTTTCAGAGGGTGAGTTGCTGACCATCATGGAGGGGAATGTGGCAGCCGACAGACAGGGAAGAGCTGGAACAGTATCTGAGAGCTTGACGAATTATTTGACTGATAAATCAGAGAGAGAGAGAGAGAGAGAGAGAGAGAGAGAGATAGAAAGAGAGAGAGAGAATATGGGAGAGAGAGAATATGAGAGAGAGAGAGAGAATATGAGAGAGAGAGAATATGAGAGAGAGAGAATATGAGAGAGAGAGACTATTAGAGGGAGGGAGAGAGAGAGAGAAAGACAGAGAGAGAGGGAATATGAAAGAGAGAGAATATGAGAGAGAGAGAATATGAGAGGGAGAGAGAGAGAGAGAGAGAGAGAATATCAAAGAGAGAGAATATGAGAGAGAGAGAGAGAGAATATGAGAGAGCACTAATTGGGAATGGTGTGGGCTTTGAAACCTCAAAGCCCTCTCCCAGTGACTCACCTTCTTCAAAAAGGCCACACCTCCTAACTCTTCCCAAATTGTTCCACCGACTGGGGATCAAGTATTTAAATATATGAAACTATGCGGGATATTCTTATTCAAAATATACATTCCACTGCTTGATCCCCATAGACTGTTGGCAATATCATAATGCAACATGCATTAACTCCAGCTTCACCAGTCCCCATTATCTTTCACAGTCGCAACAGTTTAAAAGTAGAAAATCTCTTATCATACTCGAGACAGTCTCCTAATTGTAACTCCCTTTAATACCAAAAAGAAAACTACATTATTCCAACATACAATGATACAGAACACACATTATCTTTCCAAAATCGAGGAAGCAGGGCATAGTGAGAAAATACTGGATGGAAACAAGCCCTAAACACACCAGGGAAAACCTCAAATTCTGTAACTCCATGTCTTATGTCAAAGAGCTCAGATGGCTCTGCCCTTTCAGCTTTTCTCACTATAACATACTTCTCTCTCTTGGGCTGGTCCTCCTTCCTGTGTTCAACTCTCCCCAGTAGACATCACATGGATCTAGCATCTCTAACATCTTAGGGTCTCCAACACAACTCAGGCTTCAGGAAACAGCCTCTTAAGGCCTCCACACAGGAACTATTTTTGCCACATGCCTGACATCAGTGGCTTTAATTAACAGTTTCAGAGGATGAGTCTATGACCATGATTGCTGAGAATATGGCAGCGGGGAGGCAGACATGATGCTAGAGCATTCACTGAAAGCCTATATCTTGATTCACTAGCGTATGAAAAAGTCATTCTTATCTCTGTAGTAAAAACTGTCTTAGTGAACATAGACTTTGGTTAACAATGTTCTATTTTTATTTACACAAAAGAATAAATTCATAAAATGTCTAGAACAACCTTATTATGCTGTTTATAGTCACCAGGTAGGTCATAATTTAATGAATGTGTCTTATTGTTTATTGAAAATATTGCTTTCAGGATATTTGCATACTTGTTCAGAAATGATTTGTTTACATGTGTAATTCCAAGTGAAAATTGCATAATTGATGATAGATGACAAATGGATTTCATTAAGATGTTTTAACATGTGGTAAATCGGTTATACGTTGAATATGATTTATTTTCTTTCCATATGAGACACAGTTCATGCTAATTGGCATTGAAATCATTGATGATACAATAGTATCAGCTTTTTTGTCTGTGTGCATATTTAATGACAAAGGTCACTTGAATACTTAGTGTGTCTACTAAATTATGCATAAATCTATATAATTTGCATTATGTTGATAATCACCATGTGCTGTTGGAGAAACTGGCCATGTGCTGTTAGAGGAAGTGGAGTTACTTGCCTCAACCTGCCATTTCAGATCCAAACAAACTTAGTGTCCTCTAAGACCTCTTGTACTAGAATGGGCTAGTCCTGATAACTCTGCTGCTTGGGAGGGAAGAGAATAAAACACACTCAAAATATAAACATTGTGCCCTTGAGAACAGTTAGCTGGTAAACCATTTCCAACAGATGTTACTCTTGTTTATCCTGCAGTATAAAAATCCTTGTAATGAAGAATGGGAACTAGAAATTCAGCCACAGGAAACTTATACATGGCAAAGATTCTCTCTTCGGAAACTCATTCAAGGAGAGAAAGCTCAGTTGGGGGCTCCACCTATATCTGAACTTTCCAAGTGAATTCCAGCTTGATGATATTACCTTTGCCCTTTCCAACAGGATACTCCAGTGACCTCTGTTGCATACTTTAAGTTGATTTGATGATGCTTTGCTATCACTTGAGACTTATATTTGATACTTGCTATTTATTCATTGCTGAATGAATACTTAATAAACATACTTATTCAAAAACCCCAAATATAGCTGTCATAGATCATTCTCAACAGTACACTGTCCAGACCTTACATAACTTGTTGAAGCATCTAGAGCCTGCTATTTTGTTCATTACAAAAATTAGGAATCTAGAAAAGATAATTTATATAATGAAAGATATAACTTTGAATAGATTTCAGAAAGGAGTAATAATAATATGTACTGATTATTTAGAAAAAGTGCACTTATCATTAAGCTTTTGGCTTTGAATTACGTAGATTTGTTTGGATATATTCTTTTTAGAAATTAAAGATGAAAGTATGGTAAAATTTACCTCTCTATTTCATGGGGGATGAGGTTAGTAACCTTTGAATCCAGAGCTTCATCATGATACACTTACTTTAAATATTTCTTTTACTTCAAATTATAATAGTAAAAATTAATATTAGCATTATATCAGAGTTGCAATTGTAAAGTAATAAGAAAAGTTTATTCTATTATAGTGATGAAGTCCTACCATGAGCTTAAAGTTAAATCATGATTGACTATTTATACAACAGATGATGAACACAGATGAATATAAAATTTATAACTTTAAAATTCTGTGAGTTTATAACGCTGATGAATATTTATGAGATTCTTTAGAGTGTAAAGTAAAAATTTATTCATCAAATATTGGGTAAATTCTGAGAGAAATGATCTCTGAAATTCGAAGGCTACCAGTCTAACTCTCATGGTAAACTGATTATTTTATTCTAACAGATTTTGCTGTCTGATTGTTTTTGTCCCTCTTGTTCATATTTGAAGGCACAGAATTATTATTTAGGAAACAATTCATTTTGATTAGTGTATGCTGAGTCCCCTAAGGGAAAGAAGCATCTGATTATTTTGATTAAAATTAAACAGTAGTTTTCACCTTATCATCAACATCTTTTGAAATTTCTCTGGTTACAAACTTATTTTTTGAAGACAGGGAAACATTTATCCCTAAAAATGTGTAGAATGCACCTTAGCCAAGACTGATCCTGGAGGAAGGCACCCAGCTCCATTTCATCTTTGTTGTGCTGCTCCTAACTGCTAGAAAGAACCATGGTCTTAGTCCCAATCCACTTTTGACTGTATGATATTAAAATAAAACCTCAGCCTCATCATACATTAAAGAAAAAGGTGACTCAATAGTCAGTGGCGCTAAAGATATCTGTCCCCAAATCAAATAGACTGGAGCTATATGAAGAAGTCAACTCCATCTGGAGTTCAATCACACTTCCCCATATGGTTAATCACCAGCTGCTTATGAAAGGCAGTGTTGTCAAGGCTGGTGGGCCTGAAATTAGCTGTGCAGCTGCGTTTTGCCTTGCATGCAAACCCTATAACAAGGCGAGCAAGTTTGAAATCAAAGATAACTATGAATCTTGTACTCCCTTTTCCTTCCAAGGCTAGACATCTTATATTAATTTTGAACAAGTATCTCAAGTTCCAAGGATCAGTCTCTACTTCCTGAACTTCAGATTAAAGTTGGTTGTATGCTCCTAGATGTGAGTAATAAACATACACGTTCGAACTCAGTAACTGGTATAGATACACTTCTGAATTTTATTAACGGGACTCATTTTACTCTAATGCATTCCTTGATCAAGTTAGTGGTACAGAATTTTAAAATTTGTTCGCAGTTTATTGGTATGATTTATGTACTTTTGAAGATAGCAGGTTGGGCAGAATGCTTGCAGCAGATTACTGTGGGATGCTTCTGAATGAATGCCTGCAATTCAAAAGTTAGCAATACTGATAGTTATTTGTTCATTAGTGCCTGGATACTTGAACACATTTAGAATTTATAGATTTCTTAAATTATCATTTCTGAATGTATCAGAAGTATCTCGATCTTGCAGTTTTAACATTTCATTTTCAGTGTCATCAGCAATTTTAGCTATAAATAGGAATAGGAGTTGAACTATTATTCCATTTTATCCAAGCAGAAAATTGAATTTAGTATCTAGTGTATGTTACACAGTGACTATTTGGTTAGGGATATTGGACCTTGTTTCCTGTTCATTGAAGCATTATGAGAATTAATGCCTTCAGACATTTCCTTCTATATTTCTGATATCGAAATACCTTTCTTTATTTTGTGGGAGAATCATTCTTATATTTAAACACCGGCCTGGGTATTTTAGGGGGAATTTTTATGCACACTGACTAGGTAGTATAGCACATTTATATATATTGTGAGCAATGATCAATGTTGATGTTTGTTGATTATATTTGAGAGTACTTTGCTTTTAACAGAAAGCAATTACCTATAAGGGAATTGAACTGAAACTGGTGTGCATTCTGAAATAAGATTTTTTTTTCCTATGGAAGGACAATTTAATGTGAAAAATTCACAAATCTTTGAGCCTACAACTGGATAATTTAAATGCCAATATTTTTGATGCAATATCTTTTATTTATTCTTTCACCATTTCAGACATGTAAACAACGAATTTTGATCATATTCACTCTCAACTCTCCTCTTTCATACCTACCAGGAATGCCTAAATCTTTCCTCAAGGCACTTCCTTCATGGCTTTTCATTTTTTTGGTAATAATCCACTATGTTCAATTAGTGATGCCTATTCGAATGCTGACTGAACTCATTGATCTGCTCATGTAGTAACCAGAGCTGCAATGAGCGCATGGGGGCAACAGTCATGTTCTGTCCAGGAGGCAGCATTTCCCAGGAGCCCTTCCTGTCCTCCAGCTTTTGCATTCTTTGTGCCTCTCTGCCATGATGCTCATTAACCTTACTTAGTATGGGTGGTAGAAATCCCACTGAGAGATAATCACTCAACAGATGCATATTCTCAGCACTTGAGTCATTGCCTTAACTGTTGACCACAGCAGAGAGATAATTTTTGGACTGTTGAGGGCAACACTAATCTATGGGTATAATCATGAGTATTTAGAAGGCAATTTGTCAACATTCTGCTTAGTTAATCAACAGTTATAGGATTCTACCTAGATTCCATGACCTCCAGAATCATAACACTTTTGACCGAGTTTATAGTAACAGTCATAAATTTCCCTCCTGTCGAGCAGACCTCACATCCAATCCAAAAGCTTCCCCTCCACAACCTCTAGGCCACCATTGTGCCTGAGGTTACCTGTTTCCTGGTAGGTCAGTAGTGTAGCATTTGGGGATAGCTGCAGAGATTCTATTGATGTCCTTTCTCTCCCAGTGCCTTGCATATCCCCTTCTGGTCCTATGAAAGCTAGTCAGCAGAGGGGAAATTTCCAGGTCAGTTCCAACTTGATTTCTCTCTTTCCTGCAACAAAGTAAACAGTTTTACTTGAAGTGGCCATGGCCTACTACTAGCTGATTTATGAAATATGCTCAGAAGATTAGAGAGGAATACTTTAACAAAATTACCATAATGGAGTAACACATTTTTTTAAATGAGAAAAATTTGCAGATATGTTTTAACACAGTTTAGGTAAATATACACATTTTAAATATGTCATCTGCTTCAGACTTCACACATATGCTTGCTGTTAAACGAGTAAGGCATTTGACCAGCGGGTTGCTGTCTCTTAAATGTGAATTTTCAATTGTAATTTTATACAGCTTGCTCTTATGAAGAAGTAGAAATGTTTTGAGAGCCAGTTATAATATTTCCTGGCCGAAAACCGAATCCAACATGCTTTAAGTAACATTTGATACACTGCAGCAATTGTATTTTGACGTAGTTGCCTTTGCTTCTTTGATAGAATTGTTTTAAAGCATTGTTTGAAAACGTATGTCTTTAAAATTTTTTCATTTATTTTTATTTTGAGTTTGGCAGTTTTGCCAATACGGATGTTGTGCAGCAAGTATGTTTCTGTTGCCTCTAAGGCCAAGGAGGCCATCAGATCTCCTGAAACTGAAATTACAGATAACTGTGCGCCACCACAGTATGTGAGTGCTGGGAAGAGAAGTTGGGTTTTCTGCAAGAACAAGAAATGCTCTAAAGCCCCAAGCCATCTCTCCAACCCTGAAAAGTGTATTTCTAAATAAATGTTAAAAGTAACAGTGATAAGAACCTTTCTGAGGGTGGAGGTCTATCCATGATCTTGCAGTGGTCCATCCTTCTCTTAGGAACTGATCCTGAACTCAGATTCATACAAGTCCCAAGACTTTATTAATGCTATCCAAAGTTTCTGAATTCTGCTCTGACTTATTTTACTCTAATACACTTCTATTGAACAAAATAATTGGTTTTGGATTTTAAAATCTCATGTAGCTTTCAATTCACAAGCTAGGCAGTCTTGACTGATGTTGATAACATAATGTGCACATCTAGTAACTCATTAAATCCTGAGCACAATCTTTGTAGTGGACACTATTTCACACATCAGGAGACTGAAACTGGGTGTTTCAACATCTTCTCCAGTGTCTCATCATTGTGAAAAAGCAGAGTTGAATGTTTGAGGTGAGGCCATTTGGTTTCATAGGATGTATTAACCTGGGATATGTAGATATTTATGGATGGATAGAGAATGGTACTGTCAGATACAAGTTTAATTTGTGAACACTTTGCAAATTTTATAAAGAAATAATATATTACTGGGAAAGGGATACTTCTGCTCTGCAAGTAGAAAGACAAAAGAAGCCAAACAATGTCGTCGCAGGTCTGATGTTCAGACTCTTTGGCCTCATTGGTTGCTCTGTTTGTATCCTTGGTCTCATTACTGTAACTCTCTCTGATGTTACATGATAGAAGTTGGAAAGAGGAAAGGGAGAGGGAAAATGATGCCACTGTATTTTAATTTTAAATAATAAAAATAAAATAAGATCCAACCATGTTCACTTCCCTAGCATCCACATATCTTTTGAATTATAGACATATTCAATGCCAGAAAGGCTGACACAGTATAAAATAATCAGATTACAGGAAGTTGGACACTCTAGGGGGCTTTTGAATTGCCATAATAGAGTTTTAGGTACAGTGTATAATCTTTGGCAGAGATGGGATAAAAGCGGGATAAAGGCAGGATAAGTAGAAAAACACATCTGATATATGTAGAAAATAGTAACGTTTTATGTCCATTATAGACAGAAAAAAATCACAATATGTATTTCTTATAGATTATAATTAGAGAGTGCAAAATAACCTCAGAATGTTAGATAACAGACTTCTAGTAACAGTTGGACAAGGTTGGATGCAGGTTATAAGTTGCCAGGGAAATGACTTTGGAAGAAATTTCTAAAAAGGTTCTGGTTTTGCTTGCAGTTTTTTTTTTCTTTTAGGAAGGAAATGGTGAATAAAAACCCAGCAGAATATTCAACCATTCATTCTAGCTGCTACAATTATCATGTTTAATGTAGCACTGTTTAAACTTATCTGAAATAGTC
The DNA here is from genome assembly GCA_025134845.1 of Neodon shergylaensis. Taxonomy (NCBI): domain Eukaryota; kingdom Metazoa; phylum Chordata; class Mammalia; order Rodentia; family Cricetidae; genus Neodon; species Neodon shergylaensis. The sequence goes on along the minus strand of JABTXL010005620.1, from coordinate 20,543,116 downwards.
AAGGTTTCCCCGAAGCTTGAAATATGTAAAACTGGTGGAAAGATGCCTTTGATTTCTAGGAAATTTTATGATCTATAAAGTAACAAGTGTGTGAGAAGGGGCAGATAAGAGGTAAATAAAGGACAGCAATCATCTATACTGGACATTATGTCCTATAACATACGGATCATATTATTCCTCTTGTATCCTCAGCATGCTGAGAGGTAATAGAAGCTCAACTGCCTGCCTTATAGTAGTAGAGTGTTTGAGTGACAGCATGCAGAGGAAGCTCAATAGCAAGTTCAGAGATCAGAGATCAAAGAGAAATGCAAGCTAAATCAAGTAGCATGCTGTTTTCCAGTTGATATTTTAAGCACATAATCTAATACTATAAGATTTATGAGACATACAATAAACTGTGTGTCTAGACCAAAGAAACTGAGATAGGTGAAAAGAATAAATATTGGTAAATAAGTAAGAGTTACAAAGTGTCATTGACTCATCTGAAATCTTTGTATTTATTCTTCTCTCAAGCCCTGAATATTATTCTTTAGTAACTCAACCTAGAGGAAGCATGCAACATTATAAAGTATTCTTTGAATATCACTTTCTGGATATATATATATAGAGAGAGAGTAACTTAAAAAGAAAGAGAAATCTTCAATGACATTTTGAACCAACCAAATCAGACTTGAGGGTTCACTCTGGAAAATTTATCTGAATAAGTTTCTAGAGTAGTGTTGGATTACTATTATTATTATTTAGATTGAATCAGGCTGGACCATAATGTAAACTGCACCACAGACTGGTCTTGAACTTGAGGCAATGCTTGTGCTTCAGCCTTCCAAGTACTGGGATTAAGAGTGTGAGGTATCACACCAACTCTTTGCTGCTTCCTATTGAGAAACATTGATTTATGAATTCTGGCAAATCAGTTACATGAATGAAAAATTATAATAATGTCGTCCAAAGTCCCTAATTACAAATGCATTTCAGAAGTCCTGTGGAATCAAATATTTTTCAAAAAAAGACAAGCTATGCTAAAACCAAATATTTGTCAGATATATCTGATGAAACACTCATAAGAAGTGTAGACAGTATTCTTAAAATTCAATACTATTACTGCTAACAATATTAGCAATAATGAGAAGAAGAGGAGAAAGAGAAAAGGAGATAAATATTTGCAAACACATCACCAAAGGAGATAAGCAGATGAAAAATTAGGATAAGAAGAGATTCCTTAACACATCCATCATTTAAAATGTACAAATTAAAACAGCAGTGAGGTACTACTACATCTATGTCAGCGTGGCCCAAATCCGTAACCCTGACAACACTAAATGCTGGCCAGATTTTGGAGCACTAGGAACACTGGTAAGAATGAAAAATGACAAGCTACATGAAAGACAGATTGCCTGTTTCTTACAAACCTACACATATTTTTATTATAGGATCCCATAAACACACTCCAAAGGATTTTAAGACTTATGTCAAAATAAAATGCTGCACATGGATGTTTATAGCAGTTCTATTCATAATTGCCAAACTTGGAAGCAATCAAGATGTCCTGAAGTAGATAAATGGATAAATAAGTGGTGGTGTAGCTGGATAAGAAATTATTCAATGCTGAAAAAAATGAGCTATCAACCTCCAAGAGCCTTAAATATATATTACTAAGTAAAAGTCTAATCTATAAAAGGCTCATAGTCCATGAATCCATGGCACTGTGGAACACAAAGCTATGAAACACTGAAAATATCAGTGGTTTCCAGGGCTAAGGAAAAAGAAACAGAGCATAGCATATACCAGGATAGAGAAGCTACTGTGCATGACAGCATAATGCTAATGCTTGCCATTATACTTCATCTACACCTATAAAATATTTGACATTTAGATAAACCTGTTGAAAACTTGTGGCTTGAATAATGTGCTCCGGAATGATACACACACACACACACACACACACACACACACACACACACAAACACACACATGATACAACTCTGGGGGTGAATTTTTCTAACAGGGGAGATTTAATGTGTGTGAAGATAATGGGTGTGTGGGAACTCTGAATTATCTGGTCAAATTTGCTATAAGCCTAAAACAGCTCAAAAATTCCCAATGAATATTTGTTTATCCAAAATAGTAACTGAATCCTTACTGTCAGTTTGGCATTCTGCCATTGTTAGACAAACAAAACTAAGTAAATCAGTTTAATTGAGTTCTAAACAGTGTTTCACACAATGTGGTAATCATTGCAGTTGAACAGAAGAAAAAAAACTACATGGTCAGTGAAACAAAATCTGTTGACTAAGTTTTAACAGTTAAATTTCTTGGAGCCAAAGCATATATTGAAGTATGATTATGAGTTTTATAGTTGAAATGGTGCTAACGAAGTCAGTGGATCCAGTAAAATGTGAAGAACTAGAGCTGTGATGTGATAGGAGTGGACAGTTTCCTGAATTTCATCCATTGGACTGCTACCATCAGTCTAATTACAACATTAAAAGGCAATGGATACATTTTAAATTAAGTTTTCTCTTTGACATATTTATCTATGCCCACAATGCATTCATATCACTCCTTCACTTATCTCCTTACCTTCCCTGTCAATCCATTCTAGTTTCCTTTTCCATATTTATGCTATTGTTTTGTTTTGACACCCAATGGGTTTAGCCTGGTGGACTCAAAAGGGGGTTACTCAACTCTCAACTGATTACTCTAGGCAGAGGTTTCCTGTCCTGCAGCTGCTCTCAAATAATGTCAGAGGCATAGTATTAATTACAAATGCTCAACTAATAGCTCAGACTTATTACTAACTAGCTCTTACAACTTAAATTAATCCATCACTAATGGGTTAATTACTAATTAAATACTAATAAGTATTGCCAGGTGCCTCATAGCTTTACCTATTCTCCAGCACATCTTGTTCCCTCTGTCTCTCCTGGCGACTCGACTCTGCCTTTCTTCCTCCCAGTAGTCCCTCTTGTAGAACAAGCCTCAAGTCCAATGAAAAAGAGGTTAGTTATTCCCATCCCAGTCCTACTGCTCTTGCACAATTGAGCATGTATTGTCTGGCAGGTTGGTATTTTTGGTTATAGACTTTACAGCTGGGTAAGATCATTAATGTCTTTTTGTTCTTCATCAAATACCTTGGTAGTATGAAGGCTAACAGATAGGGTGGAAGGTTACATCTCAGTTCCTCCTTGACCCCCTGTATCTTATAATCAGTACATGCAGTATTTTAGGCCAAAGAGTCATATTATTTAGTTTTGGTGTTAGCAACAAGGGCTTATATTTTCTGATGGGGTGAGTTCTCCAGAATCTACTTGCGCAATAATATGAAAGAAGGGAATTCATACCTGGCACTGGCATTTTTGTTTGAAATTCAATGATTTCTAGAAATAGCCTTGTCTGTCATTGCATGACATTGATCTTTAAACAATATATATATATATATATATATTGAAATTATAGTTTTTAAATTGTGTTATAAAATAATAGGTTCCTATGTTTTTGTTTAATTGAAGTTTTCTTTTTCTGACAGCTTATTTATACCAGTTCATTAGTGATCAGTCCCTTATGTACCATTGAACATCAACCTGCAGGTCCAGAAAGGTCAACACTACATGTTTTCTCTTATTCATAGAGATTAGCTTTTAAGCTTTAGATAGGTGTGTTTCATAATTGAGCATCTTTAGAGGATCTATCTTTAGAGGAGACAGAGAAAAGAAGGGGATCTTCCAAGGAAGGGGACACAGTATATGTGCATATATATATATATATATGGTATAATGGATAGAAGGAAAATGCAGATTCCTATTTATGACTTTATACAGCATATTTCCAAAGCCCCCATCACTCTCAAAATTAGAATCTATCATTTCATTCTAGGTCCTTTGTACCACTTACCTGTTTCCATTCCCATCGCGGAAGCATCTAAAGCAATGGGTTTTGTCTTCCCTTTACGTTGCGCTTTCATCCCAGCGTTCATTCACAAATGTCCGCAACAAAACAGTATTATAATTTAACTGTAATTTTGACTCATTTTCATTGTGTATTTGCCATGTTGTCATAGTCAGGGCAGGAGTAATTGAAAAGCCACACCTCTGTGGCCTTAAGACTCACGGCATTTTAACATAAGGCTGGAAAAAAATCTCTAGTTGTAGAGGACACTCTGGGGATCAACAATCTCTCGAGGAGCAGGAAATGTTTTAGGTATATGTTCTTCAGCCTTGTATTGTGGTCTAGCAGATTTTTCAAAAGGGCCATAGAAATGACGTTTTCAAGAAGGCAGTCTTAACCTTGAGCTACAGGAGTTCAGGAGAGGTAACACGTTACTGCTGAGGAAGCATAGAGTACCACCAGGGACAACAATAGGAATGGAATGAAGATGGCCTGTGCCTGCCCGACAACCTGAGTGCTGAGGAAGGCAAGACTAGACAGGTGGGTCTACTTTGAATCTTCCAGAGCCAAGAATATCATGAATGACTTCTATATATCAGAAATTGACAAACACTGTTGGATTTTGACTTGACTTTGTTTTGATTGTAACTGTTCCCTGTTTTTGTACTCTTGGAATAAATAGGTAATTAACTTGTTTTTAATTTTTGAAGGAGTCCACAGTAAAGAGTTTTCGTATTTTTAAAGATATCTTAAAGTTTTAAAATATTGACATTTTTGAAGACTGTGAGACTTTTAAAATTATATTGTATTGTATATTATAATAACATGAGGTCTTAGTAGCTAACAAGAAAGGGAAGGCTATGGTTTAAATTATGTGTTTGTGTTAAAACTGACAGTGATGGAATGTAATAGTTTGCTTGTGTTGTCAACTTGATACATTTGGTATTGGAGAGCATCAGTTGAGGAACTGCCTCCATTAGAGTGGTCTGTGGGAAGTACCATTCCTAGGCAGGTGAGCCTGATTATATAAGGAAAGTACTAAAAGTGAGCCTAGAAGTAAGCTATCAAACTATTCCCATGTGCTCTCTGCTTCAGTTCCTGCCTCCAGGTTTCCTTCTTTAGTTCCTGTTTTGACTTTCCGGTAACCTGTTAGATGAAATAGACCCTTTCCTATCCAAGTTGTTTTCATCACTGTTTTATTATAATAAAAGCCAGCAAATTAAAATTGCCATAAGACAAAACAGACCAATTATCAGACTCTGCTTTATTGATTTACTTAGTAATTCTCATCATCATTTTCTCCTTCCTTCTTTCTTCCCTCCCTCCCTCCCTCCCTCCCTCCCTCCCTCCCTCCCTCCCTCCCTTCCTTCCTTCCTTCCTTCCTTCCTTCCTTTTTAAAATATATTTACATCAGGACTGCAATTTCCTCTCCCCTTCTCCTCCTGTTCCTCTCTCTTACCCCCCTCTGTCCACCATACACTCTTCCCCTAATTCTATTCAGAAAAGAGCAGGCCTTCCATGTATTGACAAGAAAATAGCCTTTCAAGTTGTAGTAACACTAAGCAACTTTCCTTGTATTAAGACTGGGCAAGGTAACCCAGTTTGAAGAATAGGCTCCCAAAAGACAACAAAAGAGTCAGAGACAGCCCCTGCTCCAACTGTTAGGAGTCCAACAAGAGGACCAAACTATACAACTGTCACATATGCAGAGTGCTCAGGTCAGTCCCATACAGATTCCCTGGTTTTCACTTCAATCCCTGTGAGATTGGGGCCAGGTTAGTTGATTCTGTAGGTTTTCTTGTAATGTCCTTGATTTCTCTGACTCCTACAATCCTTGGTCCTTTTCAGCGAGATTCCTCAAGCGTGAACTAATGTTTGACTGTGGATCTCTGCATCTGTTACTACCATTTTCTGGGTGATACCTCTTTGATGACTACTGGATCAGGCACCAATCTATGAGTATACAGAATATTGTTAGGCATCATTACATTGACATTTTTTTTCTCTAATAATGTTTGGTTTTATCATAGGTATCTGGGCTATCCAGTCTCTGGGTACTAGAAATCCAGACAGTGTCAGGGTTGGTCTCACTCTGGTGGTATGGGTCTCAAGCTGAACCAGTCATTTGTTGGCTACTCCCACAATCTCTGTGTCATCTTTACCCCAACACATTCCCAAGGCCAGACTGACTGTAGGTTGAAGGTTGTATGAGTGGGTTGCTCTCCCACTCCCTTCACTGATAGTCTTGACTGGTCGCAGGACGTGGCCAGCTCAGGCTATGTATCTCCCTTTGTGAGTAGCTGGAGTCATCCTGGTAGATTCCTGGGAGGTTCCCTTGCAACAGGATTCTCCTTGACTGTTTCCAGTCATCTCTTTCAGTACTCACCTCCCACCTGATCCCTCATATTCCCATTCCTAGTCCATCCACGGAATCTCTTCAACTTCCCCTTTCCAGAGAGATTTAAGTGTCTCTCTTAGTGATTTTCTTAAAGCACTGCTTGTGCTGCCTATTTTCCAAGCATGGCTTCATTAGGTACCTGAAACAGAATGACCTGGAGAAATAGCTCAAACAAGGGGTCACTGCCCTCAATAACCTTCTGGCTGCGACATATACCTTTGTAAAATTTTGCTTGCTTGTCTCACCCACTTTTTAGCTTCAGAGTATAAAATAAAAATATAAATTGAAAGCCGGGCGGTGGTGGCTCACGCCTTTAATCCCAGCACTCGGAAGGCAGAGGCAGGCGGATCTCTGTGAGTTCGAGACCAGCCTGGTCTACAAGAGCTAGTTCCAGGACAGGCTCCAAAACCACAGAGAAACCCTGTCTCAAACAAACAAACAAACAAAAAAAAAAAAAACAAAAAAAATATAAATTGAACCTGGGATTATGGACTACCTCGCGTCAGTCTGCCAATGACATGTCCTCTCTCTTCTACTTCTATTGGTACTACAACGATTATTTTCAAAAGATTCCCGCAACAGAACAATCCCAAAAGAAAACAGAATTAAACCTGAAATCTGGATATTACCTGACCACTTGGGTTTTACCCACACACTGTAGGTCATCACCTATTAAGTCTGTAAGGGAAATAACCCTGCAGCTCTTTGTTTTTTTTGATTGAGGTGAAGTCTCTTCTGGAATAAATCTGACTTAAATTACAATAAGAAGTGTAGGCCTTGGGAGAGTGAAGGTGTATATTTTGGTCAAACTACGTGATTGACCATGGTGGTAGGCAAGAAGAAAGAAAAGCTGTTATTGGGATAGAGTTTACAAGAGAAGTTGAGTTAATACCAAAGTTCCAGAATTATCCTTGAGGTCAGGGAGAGAGGCATTGTGATTCAGGGCCTTAGCCAACTGGATTAGGAAAGGCTGTGTGCATGTTGAGGGAACATGATAACACATATGATTATAGAATTTGTTATTATCTAGATAGGGTATATAGAAAAAATTATACTGACGATCTCCTAAATGGCAAAGTTTTCTTTTAGCATACCTAAAATGTAAAAAAATCTAAACAGTTCATGTAGCTTATATTTAGCCAGACCAGCGTACACTATGCTAGGACCTGTGCTTTTGTTCAGTAACCAAATATTTAAGTCAGTAGGTTGTTTTTAAATGATGCTACTTATGTCAATGATTAATCCAATCTATGCCTGAATTTCAAGGTCTGTTTCCTTTCCAGCTAAAGTGACAAACACCAACAGTTGAGCACCAATACCTTAGTTATATACACTGATGTCTAATATAAGACAAATTCTGCTCTGCTGATTGCTTTCAGTTTAGCGGGTTTTAACTGTTGAAATAAGCCATCTAAAAATGCATAAGTGGGCTGCCTGCAGTATCCGTTAACATTAGTGTCTCCATAGACCAGGACTTTTCAAAGACTCATTTAGGGTTGAAAGGCCATTAGACTCAAATGAACATTTGCCACTTTGTGCTTGGCTATGCGCTCACTGGACAGTTACTGTAATCTTAAATTTTAGTCTTCTAGTGTTCATGTCAGCAGAGACTTGCCTCTCTCATGTTACACAGTCATATTATGCTTTGGGGAGCTAAGTATAGTCATCTTCTGTACAGAGTTAATCAGCTTCAGACATCACTCTTTCCAGGTAATAGCAAAACAATGTACTAACAAAAGGACAGAGATCAGAGTTTCTGCAGTGAGGTATTTAGTCAGCAGGGCACATGATTCATGTTCTAAACACAAATTATGACCTAGAAGACAAGACAATGCATGAAAATTAAAATTCACAAATTTAGGCCACAGTTTTAGAGAAAAGATAATTCCTGAAGGCTAGAGAAATAGCTAGAAAGGATTATTTTTCCAGCATGGTCTTTTTCTGAGGTAACATCCCTTCTATAAAATTGTAAAACACCTTAGGAATTTTTCCATCTTCTATCAACACAATAGCAAACTGAAGAAGCCAATAACCTTTACTGTCAATGTAATATAAAAATTCTTGATGAATTTCATAAAACATTTGTTAGTGTACTGTCTTGATCTATCCACATACCCAAACAAACAAACAAATAATCAAACAAAACAAAAAAAAACCAACAGTGGAAGTATGTACTCTGTGTTTACTATTGGACGTGGAAGTGAATACATGTGAGCTTCAAAGAGTTCAGGGAAAAGTAAGCTGATCCTTTATTTTTTTAAATTTATTTTTTTAGATTTCATTTTATACTCCAACCACAATTCATCCCCCACCCCTTCTTCCAACTCCCCTCACCACCAACCCCAGCCCACCTCCCACTCACTCCTCCCAACAGATAAGGGCTCCTTTGCAAAGTCAACAAAGTCTGGCACATTAAGTTGGGGCAGGATCAAGCCCTTCCCCCATTCATTAAGGCTGAGCATAGCATCCCCTCATGGAGAATGGGCTCCAACAAGAGAGCTCAATGCCCCAGAGAGAAATCCTAGTCCTACTGCCTTACAGATAGTGCAAGCTTTACCACTGTCTCCCGTATATGGAGGACCTAGTTTTGTCCCATGAAGGCTCCAAGCTGCCCATCTACGGTTCATGATTTTCCACGAGCTTGGTTCAGCTGTCTCTGTAAATATCTCCATCGTGATCTTGGCCTCCCTTGCTCCTATACTCCCTCCTTCCTCTCTTCGACTGGATCCCTGAAGCTCATCGTGGTGCTTGGTTGTGGATCTCTGAATCTGGTTCTATTAGTTATTGGATAAGGCTCTATGATTATAGCTGGGGTATTCACCGATTTGATTACAGGGGAAGACCAGTTTGGTCACCCTCTCCACTATTACTATGAGTCTTAGCTGAGATCATCTTTGTAAATTCCCCGGGAATTTCCCTAGCACCAGGCTTTCCCCTAACCCCGAAGTGGCTCTCTTTATCTAGATATCTCTTTCATTGCTCTCCCACCCCATCCATTTCCCCCTCGACCATCCCTCATGTTCTCATTCCTTTTCTGCTCCTCTTACCGCCCCCCACCCCCAGTTTACCGAGGAGATCTCATCTAATTCCCCTTCCCAGGGCGATCCACGTGTCCCTCTTAGGGTTCTATTTGTTACCTAGCTTCTCTGGAGCTGTGTGTTGTTTAGTTATCCTTTGCTTTACATCTAATATCCACTTATGAGTGAGTACCTACCATGTTTGTCTTTCTGAGTCTGGGTTACCTCAGTCAGGATGGCTTTATCTAGTTCCATCCATTTGCCTGCAAATTTCATGATGTCATTGTTTTTTACAGCTGAGTAATATTCCATTGTGTAAATGTACCACATTTTCCTTATCTATTCTTTAGTTGAGGGGCATCTAGAATCCTTTATTAAAATTGCTTATTGAATTGATATGTAAAGTAATGTATTCCATTATGGCATTTCACATATAATCTGCTTTTGTTAATCTCCCTCTTACTCTCCCTGCCCCTGCTCTTTCCCTTTTTCTTCTTGTAGCCCCCTTATGTCTTCATGTCAAATCTATCCAATTGCCCTCTTTCTTTATCTTCCTATATCTTATATTATCTTCTTCCCTTTTTATAGTCTCATATCTAGTATCATAACATAAATCTTCCCATATATCTATAGATAAATACAAACCCACCTTTCTGAGTCAGGTTTATATCAGTTAACACACTAATTTTAAGTTCCATCCATTTTACCTAAAAGTGTTATGTTTTCATCTTTAGAGCTGAATAAAATTCCAATGTGTATATGTGTAAGACTTTCCTTTATATTCTTCTGCTGATAGGTGTAGTAACAGGAGTGGTGGGGCTGCGTCCCCAGCACCCCGGCCACCTGACTAGCTTATGCCCTGAAATAACAAACACACAAATTGTATTCATTTAAACACTGCTTGACCCATTATATCTAGCCTCTTCTTGGCTAACTCTCGCACCTGGACTAGCCCATTTCTAATAATCTATGTAGCACTCCAAGGTGAGCTTACCGGGAATATTCTAGCCTATGTCCATCTTGGGTCGGAGCTTCATCGCGCGTCTGGCTCTGAGAGGAGCTATGGAGTCTGTCTGAGGCGTCTTACCTCACTTCCTCTTCCTCCCAGCATTCTGTTCTGTTTACTCCTCCCACCTATGTTTTAACCTATGAGGCCAAGCAGTTTCTTTATTATAATTAACAAATGACCTTCCTCCATCAGATAGGTATCCAGGTTGGTTCCATTTCTTAGTTACTGGGAATAAAACATAGCAATAAACATGGATGTGAATGTTTACAGTAGAATTTGAAATACATTGCACATTCACCAAGGAAAAATATAGCTGGGTCATATGGTAATTTTAATTTTCAATCATTTCAATACTTCTAACACAACAGCTTTAGGGTTTAGTGTCTTGTAAAGGCTTCTGTGTTAAAGGCTTGATTACCACTAATACTCTATTGAGAGGTAATTGTTTCCCAAGGACTCGGAGTTCAATAAGAGATTAATACCAAGATGGGCAGTGGTGACACGTCTTTAATACCAACACCTTAGAGGCAGAGGCAGGTGGATCTCTGTGAGTTCAAGGCCAGCCTGGTCTACAGAGCTGGTCTATAGAGTTTCAGGACAGCCAAGCCAAGGTTGCACAGAAAAATCCAATCTCAAAAAACTATAAATAAACAAATAAATATAGAAAAAAAATTAATGATTTTATAAGTTCTAAGATGGATAAACTATTAGGAGTTGGAGCCCTGCAGCAGGAATATGGCTTTAAAGTTATGTATCTTCCTTGTATTATGTTCTCCATCTCTCTGATTTATAACTGCCAAAAGATCAGTTACTCTATCAAACCTTTCTAACTATTATGGTCTGTCTTGCCATAGATCCAAATCGATAGAGTCAGAAAACTATGAGTTTAAACCTCTGAAACCATGAACCAAAACATACCTTTTCTTTTTTAAAGTTACTTTTCTCAGTTATTTTGTTATGGGGACTCAAGAATGATGATACAGACAGCGTAAAGTATACTTTAAAAGGTATGCTTTTTTTTCTTAACAATTTTCCTAGTGTATTATTTTAGCCTTATAGTAATTCCAAACTGTAGAGAACTATATTAATTTCATTCTGTGTATATCAAACACAGAGGTAAGAAGGGATTGGGAACATTTATGTAAGGCTACACAACTAGTATGATAGTATAATCATCAGTTGAGACAGGAATTAGGATCTCTTTTCTTAGAACCCATACAGACTCAGCCTAATTTCAGTATGAGGGTTAGTGGCTGTGATGGTACAACTCAAAGAATAATATAATTACTTATGAGAAATATTCTAGATAGAAGATAGAAGATAAAATTCTAAAACAACTAGAAAAAGTGAGTTGTTAGTTCTTCAATGTGACTGAAGTATAGAGATAATGGGTATTAGCAAAGGGAAGAAGATAGGACCATATTATTACAGGAAACAGCACAATATAAATATGAAAGTAATATGTTTGAGGTGTATTAAAAAATAAATCCAGAAATGATAGACTAGAAGCAAATATCAAGTTGAGAGATTATAGTAATAGTACAATCCGTGAAAGAACTGGGACTTGGAGAGTGAACTAGCTGAAAAGAAATCATAAGTAGTTAAAAAATATTCGAGGGGTGTTTCAATGATAGACTTGAAAAACCTTTCAAGGAAGAGAGAAGTGTAGACTAACTTCCAAGTTTCCAGCACAAATGCTGGGAGCAGAGCATGGATATGTTGTTCCATAACTACTGAATCTGGAATCAAAGTTAGCTTTGGTGTAGAGATGGGGAGTTGTTGACAAAACCTGAGATTCAGTAACGTGAACTTGTCAACCTGTTAAATGGATCTGGAATAAAAACCCTGGCAATGATCAGCATGTGGGTATTGCCAACAAGAATTCACATAAAGTTGTGTTAGGAAATGTCACACAACAGTGAGCATTGAGACCCAAGCACCATCTTGGTTGTCACAAGACCCTGAAAAACGTTAAAATTAATATGAAATAGGGAAATGGAGACTCTGAGCAGGAATAGCCTGAAATGAAGGAGAAAAATAAGGAATAGAGTACATACTGTCTTTTGGTTGAGCTCAGTGGTACACAGAGGAACAGCCATTCAAGAGGTGGCAATTAAAACTGGTTACATAAACTTAATTCTGGCTCTAATTTCTCTAACATCACTTGCTCAAACTTTCCTGTAGCTACTCGTTAAAATACCTCTAATCTCAACTCCTCTGAGGTTCCTCTCAAGTAAAACTCTGGATTCATAGGAAGACAGAATTATGCATTCATAGAAAGAAATACTGTAAGGTCCAAGAGGAAAATGTGTTAACACAGCATTCTATCAGCATTTTGCATAAATACCCAGAAGTATTCTCTTTAATTGCCATGCAGTCACCTGCTCTTAGTTATAGCATTCTCCACTTCACCGACATATACTACCATCATATTAAGTGCAGAGCGAGGCAAACGAAAGGAAGCAAATAGCTCACACATCAAGAGAAAAGATACTGTGGAAGCAAAGTTGGGCATCATTTGGGGACCCACAGCACCTGCTATGTTTCCTGAAGCCTAACATGGCCCCAGTTGCTTTAGACACTGTTTTCACCATCTGCTGAGCAGCGCTGAGGTGGTCTGCAGCAGCTGAATGCCTTGGTGAATGTGTCAAGTCAGGCTCATTGGCACAGTGTGGAAGCTGGGGAGGTACCAATGCCAAATGCAGGTCTGTTTTTCCCCTTCGCTGCCATGAAAAGAATCAACCAAGGTCTGAAGAGCTGCCATTGACATAAATAAGATTTAATGGCTCTTTAGCATTTTCAGAATCATAGCGTTAGCAAGAGCCTTGGAGATTTTCGGAGTAGAGTCTCGGAAATAGTTCTCTGGCAAGCCATTTTAAAAGCAGATGTCACGAGCATACTTCTGTACAGCTGCCTATTAGGTGACAGCCCTTCAGATGCACACAACACGAAGAAAATGTATTTGCTATTTGCTTTATGAAGATGTCAACTGTCACCTGCTTCTCTTAAGTGTGAGAACAGATTTTCCTGCTCTCTGCCTGTCCTCCCTCCTGTTTTTCCATGTTTCTTTCAAGCATGTTGAGAAAGGGCTGGTTCAGCTTGCAGAGCTGTCAGTGAGTCTGTGAGTGAAATGATTAATTATTTATTTACATAATCGTCTCTTTGATTATACAGAAAGCTTATGGAGAACTGAAAAAAATATTTAGGTGTAAGTACAAATTTTACTTGTTCCTAATTTGTTATACTGGCATTTTTGTTATTTTTTTTATTTGTTTTTGAAAAGGAATCTGGCAACAGCTGTTAATATGAAAAATATACATAACCTTTAATCATGCAATATCTTTTATAGGAATCTACCTCATGGAAATAAAAATGCCAGTTTATGAAGATTTATGTTTAAGGATTTGTTTATGGTGGCCAAGAATCACAAACACAGATGAGAGCTTTTCAGAGTGGAAGAGGTATAGCAGGTGTCCCTTTCATAGCATGTAATATTATGCAGCCACTAAAAGGAATGGATTGGTGGTAGACAAATTTACTTAAAAAGATTGCCATAGGGTATCCATGGATAAGAAAACAAAATATAGAGTTCATTAAATGTGATTTCCATGTAAGAACTAATGGTGATGAAGTATGTTGGGTTTTGTAGGCTATTATGTTTATGTTATGCATTACTGTAAGATCATAAAGGCCACAGGGAAGACTATATGTGTATTAAGTTGTCAATATTGATTCCTTCAATGGGAGGCTGATGGGAGCAAAGTGGGAAGCCAAAGTCAAAATGAAAGGAAAGCAAGCAAAATAAAATCTCCAGCTAACTCATCTCAAAGATTTACATTTCTTGTACTCTTCACAACTCTCATGAAAAGCTAGATTCAAATAAAATCAATAATAATTCCTGCCTTGTCTAACTCCTATGCAGATTTGAAGGGGGGATTCATTGTTGATTTATTTTTGACTTCTCTGTACAAGTTGTTTACTAAGCAGTTTCAGTGCAGCATGGAATATTCCTTTTTCTCAGACATCCAAGGTGGAAGTAACAAGGAAGACTTGATAGCAAAAGAACTCAAACCATTTAAGAGAATACACTGAACTCTTTTATCATCTCGGGGCTTCATTTCAGCCTCCATATTCACAGGTGTTCCTTAAGAACCAGAAGGCCATGCTGGCAGGGAAGCAGGTAGGTGACCTTCAGATATTCAGTGTCTCTCCTCACCTCTAAATCTAATCCCCCAGTCTCACTCCAGCTCTCTAGCAGACTACAGACAATGACTTCTTCTTGCTCTCTGCTCTCATTCCCAGGCAACTAAGCAAATCCTGGTGGCACACCCTGATTTCCTCCTTCCTGTGGACCCCCAGACTCCCTCCTTCTAGCCAATTTCTATCCCTAAGTGAGATTAGTTAGATAGACCAGAGGCCTAGAATAAAATCCAATACAACTGTTCTGCTAAAGTAATGTAGCAATAAAAAGACTCCTAACTGCATTCTGACATACTCTTATATCAGTGCCTTGTTCAACCATGATCAGAGATGCTTCCTCCTCCAGCAGATGGAAAGAAATACAGAGACCCACAGCCAGACATTACTCAGAGAGTGAGAGACCTTGGAGCACTCAGTCCTAAAAGGATGTCTCTATCAAATCCCTTGCCTTGGGTCTCAGGGAAACCCCCCCACCCCAGAATAGGAGGCGAATTTTGCCATGGACCACATTCTGAAAGCAAGGCAGATTTGGCTTTCTGGCCTGAATTCCTGGTTTAAAATATGCGTGAAGTGATATAAACTATGTCTTCTGAGTGAAGTTTCAAAGAGTGTCTCTTATTTAGCATCCAATCTATGTATAATTGAGCACCTCTATGATTAAAATCAGAAGCATTGTAGGGAAAATCATGAAGTGACCAAAAGTTACAAAGTCCAAGTCTGTAACCAATATAGAGAATTATCTGGACCATTTAGCAACCAAATTCCTCTTCCTTGAGTAGTTTCTTACTCATGTGGCTCATTGCTCACTCACAGCATATTTCTGATATATACTTTATGGTTTTGCTTTTGAATAAAGTTTCCTTGTTAGTTTGAAATCTGTATGGGCCTTTATTTCAGTTCATCTAATAAGAAAGACAGCAAGGATATTAGCATGCCAAGTCTAGCCATGGCCAATCAGTGTTGTAAGGAGCAAGCTGCTTGTTTGTCCCAGCTGCTCAGCCCCAAAATAATCACACAGAAGTGGTATTAATTAAATTACTGCTTGGCCCATTAGCTCTTGTCTCTTATTGGCTAACTCAAACATATTAATTTAACCCATTTCTATTAATCTGTATATCATCATGAAGTTGTGGCCTACCAGCAAAGTTCCAGCATGTCTGACTCTGGCAGCAGCTCCATGGTGTCTCTCTCTGATTCTGCCTTCTTCCTCCCATAATTCCATTTAGTTTTCCCTACCTAGCTCTGTTCCTTTACAGCTCTGCTATAGGCCCAAAGCAGTTCCTTTATTAACCAATGAAAACAACACATAGGGGGCTGGAGAGATGGCTCAGAGGTTAAGAGGATTGCCTGCTCTTCCAAAGGTCCTGAGTTCAATTCCCAGCAACCACATGGTGGCTCACAACCATCTGTAATGGGGTCTGGTGCCCTCTTTTGGCCTGCAGACATACACACAGACATAATATTGTATACATAATAAATAAATAAAAAAAAAGAAAACAACACATAAACAGAAGGACCTCCTACACCAAATCAATACAAACATAGGATCATTAAGAGAAGGAAAATAGGGAAAAATCAAACATAGAATTAAAAATGAAAGTACTTATTATATCCTTTTAAAATTTCACCCCCCCCATACTCAATAACAGCGTTTGGCTTAGGTTATTCTTAATACTCATACAAATTGAATGTCAAGAGCTGGGTTAAGCCTTGGACAGGAGGAGGAGAATTCCACATCAGCTTGAGCTAGGTGTTTGAGATCTTGACTTAAAGCTAACAAACATTCATCTAGTCTCTATAGTGGTCAGCTGAGATGGATCATTCATTACCTCAGACAAATTCTCTGCAGTGAAGATGGGTTTGGAGATGTTGTGTGGCACTGTCTGAAAGGATTCCAACTCTTTCACAAGGAAGTATTTTTGCAGCAAGGCTGAGGATGATTCTGAAGTACACTCAGTGTAGCAGCCTTCTCTGAGCTGTGGGAACTCCTTCAGCCAATGGCCTTTAAGACTTTGGGCACAGTCTTATGTACTGTAAATGCAGATTAAAACGTGTGCTCAGGTTCTTGGCTGCTGGATTCAGTTCCAGTTCCCAGTGCATGCAGAAGACTACAGACTGCTACCCTTTCTGTGAGTTTATCTCCAAATAAATAAACATTTGTTATGCTCCATTCTGGGCTATTGTAGAACTCTTTTGTATGCCAGCTGCAGATTGCTACTCTTTCAGTGAGTTTATCTCTCAAATAAATAAACCTTTGTTATACTGTATTCTGGGTTATTGTAAAACTCTTTTGTATGCCAATATCTGTGTGCTTAATGAATGCACAGGTTAGTATCTTATATGGAAAGATGAAAATTGCTGTCTGGCTAAGGATAGTAATTGCAATATTTAAGTGTGATGCATTCTCATCAGAGAGATGGTTAAAATAAAGGAGATTGTTGTGTCCCACAGGAAAAAAAGTCTTTAATAGTTCCTTAGATAAAAGTAGAACAAAGTGCATTCTGTTAAGAACAATGACAGGTGGTGTTCAGAGTATGGAGAAAGTGTCTGCACAGTACTAATTAAGTGAGAGCAATATGATTGCATTGGTTTTTAGTGGAATATGAAGCTTGCTGAAGCAATCCTTTCTTATTGGCTTGAGCACTTTTTGTAACTGGAATGGCTTAACTTTGGATGCAGTCTTTATCTTGGAATTCTCTAGATTCTAGAGTCTAGAAGAAAAAAATAAATATTTAATTCATGTATTATGTTATGTGCATTTGATAGGATCATTGTGGTAAAATAACCCCTACTCAGGACCCTAAGAAATATACGTTTATTCCCACATTGAGTAGTTGAAAGGTTTAGTTTTTCATGAAGCCACTTTGCTTAATGTGCAGAGAGTTGTGTCCTTATGTGCTTTTACCTTTCTGTGATTATAACTCTTTTATTTTTCCACCTTCTTTGAAAAACCACCTATTATATTATAAACCTATAAAAGGTCCTCAGTGTTGTTTACCTGATTACTTTTTAATTGAGACTTTTTTTTTAGATAGACTCTTTTAAATAGTCTAAGATGGACTGGAATTCCCCATATCCCTGCTTCAGCCTCCTGAGCACTGGGATTACATGCAACATTCTCCACGCAATTTCTTGGATTAATCACAGCCTTGGAGATGTTTGTTCTAATACAGTTATATTTTGAGTATTGGTATTTGAAAGTTTAATATATGAATTTGGATAGGAGAATTCAAATCAAATGATAACACTCATGTTATAAAAATATAAATTCTTAGGTCAGACTCTTGTAACCAAGTGCTATGAGCTAACATCTCAGTGAGTGAAAACCCAAATAAAGTATGGTGAAGTAATAAAGTGGAGACAAGGATTAATTATGTGCAGTAGGCTGGAGAGCATAGGGTCATACTCAAAGCAATGTCCTCTTTGACAAAGCAAACATGGGTATTTTACTGGAGAAATTTATACATCTTCATCAAGGAAAGCACTTTAGGGGCAGGTACATCCTGAACAAGCTCAATTTAAAGTCATCAAGTGTGTTTGACAAGTTAGAATAGTGGATAGTAGCATATTTGGGTACACTCAATTTGTACAATAAATACAAATGTCAGAAATGCCTTTGGGCATGCTTTGTTTTCTTCAAGATATTTGAGCTGAAAAAGAAGTATAAGACACTTTGATATTTTTTTATTAAATTTTTTTTAATTAAAAATTTCCGCCACCCTTTTCCCTCCCCCTCCCTCACTCCCCCCACTCCCTCCCCTCCCCCTCCTCTCAGTCCAAAGAGCAGTCAGAGTTCCCTGCCCTGTGGGCAGTCCAAGGTCCTCCCCCCTCCATCCAGGTCTAGGAAGGTGAGCATCCAAACCAGCTAGGCTCCCACAAAGCCAGTACATGCAGTAGGGTCAAAACTCAGTGCCATTGTCCTTGGCTTCTCAGCAGCCCTCATTGTCCACCATATTCAGTGAGTCCGGTTTTATCCCATGCATTTTCAGTCCCAGTCCAGCTGGCCTTGATGATCTCCTAATAGATCAGCCCCACCGTCTCAGTCTAACCCAGGATAGCCAGAACAATCTTATACAATAAAGGATCATCTGGAGGCATTACCATCCCTGACTTCAAACTCTATTACAGAGCTTCAATATTGAAAACAGCTTGGTATTGGCATAAAAGCAGAGAAGTCGATCAATGGAATTGAGTAGAAGACCCAGATTTTAACCCACAAACCTATGAACACCTGATTTTTTATAAAGGAGCTAAAAGTATACAATGGAAGAAAGAGAACATTTTCAACAAATGGTACTGGCAGAACTGGTTGTCAACCTGTAGAAGAATGAAAATAGATCCATATCTATCACTATGTACAAAACTCAAGTCCAAATGGATTAAAGACCTCAATATCAGTCCGAACACACTGAACCTGATAGAAGAGAAAGTACTCTACAACACATGGGCACAGGAGACCACTTCCTACATATAACCCCAGCAGCACAGACATTAAGGGCAACATTGAATAAATGGGACCTCCTGAAACTGAGAATCTTCTGTAAAGCAAAGGACACTGTCACTAAGACAAAAAGGCAACCCGCTGATTGGGAGAATATCTTCACCAACCCCGCAACAGACAAAGATCTGATCTCCAAAATATATAAAGAACTCAAGAAACTAGACGTTAAAATGCTAATTAACCCAATTAAAAATGGGGCACTAAACTGAACAGAGAATTCTCAACAGAAGAAGTTCAAATGGCCAAAAGACACTTAAGGTCATGCTCAGCCTTCTTAGCGATCAGGGAAATGTAAATCCAAACAACTTTGAGATACCATCTTACACCTGTAAGACACTTTGATATTGATTCCTATATTAATATAGAAATTCTCTGCTAAGAGTGCCCTGTTCCCATTAATGGCTAACAACTACCTAGGTATAAACTCAGACTCTTCCATTCCTTAGTTGTGAACTAATTTGTCTGGGTTTCATCACGAAGAGGTGCTCAGTAAAATTAGCAAGCGTTGCTTCAAATTTTCATGTATTTTCATGAGCCAGTGAAATGACATTTTTCATTTTCATAGGTGAGCTGTAGGTTATATAGCAGTTTGTCTAAATCATCTTGATCAATGCTTAAATAGAAATGTTTTTGCTACGAGTCTCTTTCATGATTTTCTGAGGCATAAACTGACTTTAAAGTCTCTCTTTTTACTTACCCCCAAAAGTTAAAGACTGGGACCTCCAAAGCTATATTGAATTGATACAATATTCCATTGGAACTAGCTACCATGATTCAAGGCAGAAAGTCCATTAGACGAAATGACACAGTTAGTTTGAGTTTCTTGGTAGAAACTGACATAATTTTCTCATTTTGTACAGGAGAAAAAGAATAAAATAGTAAAATAATCATATTCCTTTACTTTACCAGAGTTTTCCAAATTCATGGTGCACAGTTAAGGAAACAATTTCCAAGTGCCACATTGTGGGAAGATAGCAACAAGGAATTGTCCTGAAGTAGATTAGATGGGATCATTTAGCACTTATTTTGGGAGTTGTGAACAAGTATCTATTCTCTCCGTGTGGGAACAAGACCAAAGTAATGTTACCACTGATGTCTAAGTGAGTGAAACAAGGAATTTATTAATGTTACAGAAATATGGGTCAGGAGTTACTTATAGGTACAAGAATTGATGTGGGAGTGATTTCTTATTAATAAAGAAACTGCCTAGGCCCATTTGATAGGCCAACCCTTAGGTGGGTGGAGTAAACAGAACAGAATTCTGGGAGAAAGAAGCAGTTGCCATGATTCTCCCACTCCAGACAGACGCAGGTTAAGATCTTCCCTGGTAAGCCACCTCATGGGCTACACAGAATATTAGAAATGGGCTAAATCAATATGTAAGAGCTAGCCAATAAGAGGCTGGAACTAATGGGCCAGGCAGTGTTTAAAAGAATACAGTTTCCGTGTAATTATTTCGGGTATAAAGCTAGCCATGCGGGCGGCCGGGTGCCAGGAACGTAGTCCGCTGCTCATACTACAACAAAGAATGACTCAAAGGTAGCTGCATCATCTAAAGCCTGCCCCAGCACATGTGAAACTTTCTGAAAGTCGGAGCCCTGGAGTTCTCTTCATGACTGACAAGCAGTCGGATAGGTCCATAGGTCTCTTCTGGGAACCTTGGCTGGCTAGTATCACCCACATTTCCTTGTTTGCCCCACATCCCAGCATCTGTTTACTGTTTCAATAAGCTTGGGGAGAGGTTCCAAGAAATTTTGAAAGTTTCACGTTTTTCAGATATGTGAAGCTTGTTTATGTTCAGGAGTCTCATGATTCTCCCCATTCCTTTCTGTATTCCTAGAGGGACTGTTTCAATTGGGAGGAAATTGCTGCACAACAGATGCTCACAGAAGCTTAATGGAGACAATGAGTAGCACAAGAAGAGGAGAAAGACTCTGATGGAGGCATCATCTGAGTTGGGCCTTGGTACTCTAAATGTAGGATGTTAATCACCATCAACACTTGGGAATACGAGGTGAAAAAAGTACAAATACAAGACATTCTTTTCTTACCATGGGAGCATATCTGAGAAATGTGGGTGTTGTTCTAAGGATCCTGAATCATATAGAGGGCCCCTGAGGTAAAATTTCATTGAATTCTTTGAGTTTCATCTTAATCAAATTTTATGCAATTTATAAAATATAAGTTAATATGCTAGAAACTTTTTTTTCCAAATCATGATATGCTTTACAAAGGCCTAAATTGCACAGCTTATCCTGTGGCTTGTGTTCACTCTGGCTGAAATAAATGGATGTCTTCAAACGATGTGCTTCTGTCAACCAAAAGCAGTCATTGGAGGTCTCTTAAGACACAAATGCAAGTAATCCTTTTTTGTTATGCCTTTAAACGTACATACTTAGTATTTGAAATAGGGACTTCTGTCCCCTTTACTCTTTTCTTTTTCTTTTTTTTATTAAAGATTTCTGTCTCTTCCCCACCTCCGCCTCCCCTTTCCCTCCTCCTCCCTCAATTAAGTCCCCCTCCCTTGTAAGCCCAAAGAGCAGTCAGGGTTGCCTGCCCTGTGGGAAGTCCAAGGACCACCCACCTCCATCCAGGTCTAGTAAGGTGATCATCCAAACTGCCTAGGCTCCCACAAAGCCAATAGGTGCAGTAGGATCAAAAACCCATTGCCATTGTTCTTGAGGTCTCAGTAGTCCTCATTGTCTCCTATGTTCAGCGAGACCAGTTTTATCCCAGGCTTTTTCAGACACACGTGGGCACAGGAGACCACTTCCTACGTATAACCCCAGCAGCACAGACAGTAAGTGCCTCATTGAATAAATGGGACCTCCTGAGACTGAGAAGCTTCTGTAAAGCAAAGGACACTGTCGCTAAGACAGAAAGGCAACCCGCTGACTGGGAGAAAATCATCACCAACCCCACAACTGACAAAGGTCTGATCTCCAAAATATATAAAGAACTCAAGAAACTAGACCGTAAAAGGCTAATCAACCCAATCAGAAAATGGGGCACTGAGCTGAACAGAGATCTCTCAACAGAAGAAGTTTAAATGGCCAAAAGACACCCTTTACTCTTTTCAATTAAATTCTTGATGACTTTCACAAACAACATTACTAATTCAAAGTGTACAAATGGATATGTTTTGGCAAGTATGTGTAGCTATGAAAGTAATGACACAATGATTCAACGTCTAGAATATTTGTGTCATCTCCACAAAGTGCCCACTTTGTTTTTCCGCAATTTTATTTCTTGCAAAATATTCTACCAATTCTTATACTTTTATATTTTGAGCCTGAAATATTTTTCAAATGTATAGGGATACAAGGCAGAATATATAAACAGCACAGAATCATCTTATTTATTTTGCTTATATTTTAGCCCATTTCCCTATGTATAAATTTTCAAATGTAAACAGATATAAGGCAGAATATATAAACAACACAGAAGTATCTTCTTTTGTTTATATCTTATCCTACCTTCTTACATTGCCTATAGTGAACTAGGTCCTCCTATATCAATTAGAATTAAGAAAATGTCTCTCAGGTATGGGCCTAGAGCCATCTGATTAAACCATTATTCAGCTGAAGTTCCTTCTTTACAGGTGACTCTAGGTGTGTGTCAAGTTGATGGTTGAAGCTGACTGTGACTCTTATTTATATGCTCTCTTTGTTTTAATTTTTAATATATGTGTGTAGACTCTCTTACATAAAATATAAATATTTTACAGTTTTAAAAAAACTAATGACAATATTTCTATAGGCTCTCATGTTTTGTAATATTGGAATTTGAAAGCATATCATCTCTTTGTGTTCCAAATTGGAATATCTTTTTTAAAAGTTTCTTGTTATTAGAGATTATAGTAAGGACTGATTCAAATATATAAATATACTATGTACGTGTTATCTTTATTGCTAAGATTATATTGTTAGAATAATTCTTTTTTATCCATTGTATTTCAAAATTATGGATTTGTAGAGAGATGTTTTCTGAGAAAAGTATGCAAACATACTTCTTGTATTCTTTATCAGAATGTGTGCTATAGATAGAACCTAGGTACTAAGTCATAGGCAAGAACTCTAACACAGAGGCATACTCTTAACTTGCTAAATGTTCCTTTTGATTCTGAGTCCATTGATTATTCTTTTTAGGACCAAATTATGGCATGATGTCTGCAAAATAACAATTTTACAACCTCAGCACTCTTTTTACTTTTATCAGCAGGTGCTTAAGTTTCCAAAACCATTCCCATATATTTATTATTTGTTATTGCTATAAGACACATTTCTTCTCAGACTGTACTATATTTGTGTAGTAAGATCACCTTCAAACTGTCTTCTATGTCTTTGTGGCATACCCCTCCCACTATTTTTAAACCCTTTTGTTTTCTAGCCTAACTAGATGCTTCAGGTTCATCTTGTCCTTACCTTTAGCCATGTAAGCAACCAAACATTTCTCCCAACAGCCCTTCTTGCTTTAGTAGAGGATTGCATTTTTATTCAAGCTATTTGAAACAAACATATCAAGATAGCAAGATACTAATTCAGACAAATTACCAGTGTCTACGTACCTGAAGAGTTATTTCTCAAGCGTGTTGCTAGATGATGAAAACTTTGAGACTTTAATTGAATCTTCAACTATAAGAAGTTAAAAGATTTAAAAAAAATCGGACTGTGGAGTTTGGTTCAAAGCGAGAATATGTTTTAATGATTAAAGGGTCTGTTTGTTATGGACAATTGTCGGGAAAAAAAAGCTAAACAAAGGAGATTAGATTCAGGGTCTGGTTTTGAAAAGAAATAAAAGGAGAGCTGCTTTGGGATAATGATTTGGTACACTGAAAAGATTTGTTACCATGTTGGTTTAATTTAACACTGATTGGCCAATAGCTAGGCAGCAAGTATAGGTGGAGCAACAAGACTAGGAGAATTCTGGGAAGAGGAAAGGCAGAGACACACACAGTCACAAGCCAGATGCAGAGAAAGCAATATGAGGATTCCTCACTAAGAAAAGGTGCCAAGCCATTGGCTAAATGCAGACAAGAATTATAGATTAATTCAAATTGTAAGAGCTAGTTAATAATAATAATATTATTATAAGCAAATAGTTTATAATTAATAAAATTAACATTTCTCCCTTCCATAATGGGATTCATCCCAAAATATACCAGCAGTATATAAATCATTCTTTGAACCTGGCTTTTCCCATACTGGCAACTGGATACCTTTTTTCATGCTGAAGAGCCCTGGTGTGAAAGCATTCACTCAGTCAACCCTTTATTCTCATATTCAAATCTACATAAAACTAGTCACTCACACTTATCCTTATTTAATGTGGGATTCCCCTCTTTATGCTATGAATATGCTTTATTACTATTGGTTAATAAAAATTTTGCTTTGGCCTATAGCAGGGCAAAATATAGTCAGGCTGGAAGAAATATATAGAGAGAAAAGATGGAGTGAAAGAGATGCCATGTATCTGCTGAAGGAGAAAGACACCAGCTGTTATCCAGAAACTTAATGATAGGCCAGTCTCATGATGATACACATATTAATGGAAATGGGTTAATTTAAGATGTAAGAGTTAGTTAGAAAATGCCTAAGCTATTGGCCAAACTCTGTTGTAATTAGTGTCTGTGTTATTATTCGGGTCTGGGCAGTCGGGAAACAAACAAGCAGCCTCAGTCTACAAAATGGTGCCCACCATCTTGGGCATGGATCTGCATAAGACCTAAAAAAACTTAAGAACCAAAGAGGATTTCTTGACCCACAAATAGGGAAGCCAAGTGCAGCTTCTTGGTAGCTGCATTTTTTCAGACAGATTCTGTTGGCAGCAAGCAGAGGCACAACAGTTTCAGGAGTGATGACTAAGATCAACCTACCACACAGGATATACTATGAAAGACCTGAATAACAGTATCCCCAGTCAGCAGGAAGTAATCTACTGAACAAGGCACAAATTCCCTATATGATTGTATATAAGTGTTTGTTTATATTTCAAGGGGATATGCTATAGAGATGAATATTTTACATTGGTATGGATCTTGGTTTATTGATACAAATTTAAGGTCAAAATTTTGTTATATTTATATTTCTGCTCTTGATTAAGACATTATGTTTCTGCAGTTTGTTTAAAAATGTAATGTATATAGATAATCACCTGTAACAGTCAAGCTTGTAGTCATGTTAGTTAGGTTTTCTTGATGTACAGAGATAATATAGGTATTTCAGATGTATAGGTATTCTTCAAACCTTTCAAAGACCTACAGAATATGGCATTTAAAATGTTTTAATAGCTTAGACTTTTTGTAACAATGAGACGCATCTGCTCTTGACAACACAAATAACTTCAGGAGAATGATGAGCATCAAAGAGGCTCCTTTTTGAGTTTGTTAGTCATTTGGATAAGAAAGTGCTCTTGCCTGGACTGCTTGATGCTATGCTGTATGAACTGGACATGCAGGACCCACAGAAAAATGATTGCTGAACTTGCTTAAAGATGAGACAATTCTTCAAGGTTCCTGCTATTATGAAAGAATCTGCCAGACATTCTTCATGATACAGAAGAAAGTGACTGACAAACTGCCAATAGAGGCAAAACAGTCTTTTAAATTTTCTGCGTCATGGAAAAAGCTGCTGGATACTATGGACTGGTAGGCTGAAGATAGGTTCCCCAACAATACAAAGGAACTTTGGGTGACTGGACATACAGCAAAATGTCTCTGTCAATTCTAGAGTTTTGGAAGTTGCATACAATGTACTTCCTGATATCCTTCTGGGGTCTTTGATGGAGTTGAAGAATAGATAGTTATAACTATAGTTTTCCTTAATAATGCTAAAAGAAAAAGTTGATATAAATATTGTAACTATAATTCTTGCTTGATAACTGTTTTGTTATATGTAATTTTATTATATTTAAATTAAAACCTTCCTTTTTATTTAAACAGAAAAGGAGAACTGGTTAGGAGGTCCTTCTGTCTATATGTTGCTTTTATTGGTTATGAATAAAGAAACTGCTTTGGTCTATAACAAGGCAGAACTTAGCTAGGTGGAGAAATCTAAAGTGAATGCTGGGAGAAAGAAGGCAGAGTCAGTGAGATGCCATGTAGCCCTGCTGGAGACAGACTCTTGGGACAGAACTTTACCTGGTAAGCAACAGCCATGTGTTGATACATAGATTAATGGAGATGGGCTAGTTAAGGATATAAGAGTTAACCAGAAATATGCTTAAGCTATTGGCCAAACAGTATTGTAAATAATATGGCTTCTGGGTGATTATCCTGGGGCTGAGCATCTGGGAGCTAACTAGTGGCCTGCTATAACAGGAGCCATACTTATAGAATATAAAATCTGAGTTTCTCTATTATGAGCTACATGAATCTTTAAATATTCTTTTGTTTTCTCATCTATTAAATGGGAGTAACAAATATATGGATATCATTCTGAGATTTTTACAAAACATCATTATTTTTAAATATTTGGGAAAAGGCCTGGAATGTAGTCATTACTATTATCATTTAACTCTTGGTTGAATAAGATTTTAGCTTTAGGTTCCTACAATAAGAGAAGATCTGAACTACCTTTTACATTTCTTTATCAAAATTTAAAATTTTATTGTCATTTTATGTTAAGTGGATGGGTGTTTTGCCTGAATGTATGTCTGTGTACCTCATGTCCATGGAATGTAGGTCAGAGGAAAGTGTGTGATTTCATGAAATTTGAGTTGCAGATGGTTGTGTGATGTGGGATTCCCCTTTTTATGCTGTGAATACCACTGATTAATAAAAAAAAACTGTTTTGGGCCTGCACAGAGCAGAATAGATGTAGGCAGGGAAAGCTAAACTGAATGCTGGGAGAAAGAAGAGTCAGGAAGAAGCCATATACCTCCTCCAGAGACAGATGCTGGATGGAACCTTGCTGGTAAGCCACAGCCACGTGTCAGTGTACAGATTAATAGAAATGGGCTAAATTAAGATATAAGAGCTAACCAGTAAGAAACTAGAGCTAATAGGCAAAGCAGTGATTTAATTAATACAGGGGCTGAGTAGCTGGGATCAAACAAGCAGCCTCTTACAACAGTTGTGAACCATATAGAAGCTAGAAAATGAACATTGGTCCTCTTTAAAAGCAGTTAGTGCTTTTAAGCTGCCAAGCCATCTCAACATCCCCTTTCTATCTTCTGATGTGAAAGATACTGTACAGCCCCAAATACTAAAGGTCTACACAAAGCATTTGAGACTTTGATGAAGGAAAGAGTATTAGCTTTTCTAAATAGGTTGACAAAGGCAAAATAAAACTAAAATCTAGTGGTAAGCTTTTAAACAGTGAAGTACAAAAAGGTGTAGAAGTAAATGTCTTTAAGAAATAATATAGTTTTAATAACAATACTATTACTTTCTTGTATTTCTTTGCTATCATGTATTTATTTCATAAGATTTTGAGCATCTCACATATGTACCCTATTATTCTAGGAAATGTCCACAACCTACCCACAGCTACTGCAAAATTTGTTTTTCTCAACAATTTATGGGAAATGCTGAATTGACATTTACTTTCTTATTGAGAAGCCACGATGTCAGAGGCTAGAAGAACTAGACCGCTCAGTTACATTATCTTCCTTTCAGAAGGCATCTTTTAGGACAAGGAAGGTCCATTATAGAGAGTCAACATGAAGGATGTACTTGACAGGAGTCATCAAGAAACACAACAGGTGCTCACAATTATAATGGACCCCTGTGTTGAGATAAGTATCCCCAAAGTTATGACTTTGTGACTATTAGTCCCAGAGCAGTTATATTTATAAAGTGGACAATGCTGATGAGGATGTGTATTCTAGGAAAACAAACAAATGAACAATAACAAAAACTCACCATGTGCCAACATATACAGATTTATACTTACTGGACCATTAGCTGTTATTCCCTTACAAGGGTAAATTTTCTTTAAAAATCAGACTAGTAAAAATTTCCCATTTTACATTTTCTAATGAATAAAAGGAAAAGATAAGATTTGTTTAGCTTGAAATGCATCCTTCCCATTGACGATCTATTGTTAATTATCATCATCCAATTATCCATGACACTTTTCTGGAAAGTACCATGCATGAGATCTTCCATTATGCATCACTTTTCCTAGGAGTTTTTGTTATTGTTGCTTAGTTACTGTGTAGCTGTAAATTATAAACTGATTGTATTAATTATTTTCAAATAAACAAGATGCTAAATCATTTGTAGAACCATCCTCTAATTTATATATTTATCTAAGTATAACAGTCTGAATTAATGGTATTCAAATTGCAGGTGTGGACCTAGGCATGTGTGTGTACATAATACTTATTTAGAAATTTTGAGTACATGTTGAGAAATGCTTATGGCTTTAACATTCCTGTAGAATCAGAATACTTTTATTGTCTTCCATAAATACATGACTCCCTAACTGATGATGAAATTTTAACATCTGATACTTTACCAACTTTAACAACTTTGATGTTGGGAAGTTTCAGGGGATTGAGGAACTTGGCAGGTATTACAAGGTCTACTGACTAATAAGCCGTTGACAGAAGACAAACTAGCTGGGCTGTGGTGTCACATGCCCTTAGTCCAAACACTTGGAAGGAAGAGGCAGGCAGATCTCTGAGTTCGAGGCCCAGCTGGTCTACAAAGAGAGTACTAGGACACCTAGTGTTATGGAGATAGAGAGAGGGCGGGTGTCTAAATGTCTAGCTTCCTTACTGTCAACCCACTCTTCATTGGGTCAGACAAATCTTCATGCTGATTCAGAGAGAGGGTCCTTTGATCTTAGCGTCAACCTGGATTGTTTAGGTCTCCGCAGGCCCCCCCTCAGCCAACAACTCAAAAGAATGTAATCATGTTTTTATGGCACAGAGTTTTGTGTCATGTGTGATAATCTAGAAGAGTTCACAAAAGAGTTATTGTTCTGGGTTGGGTCATGAGGAAAGGAAATTTTTAAGTATTCCTGTGCTTAGACTGTCTTTTACTGTGTTCAGCATCTTGATGATTATGCATCCTAAAACATACTTGTACCTGAATTAGACATGTCACGTTAAGGAAATTAAGCATGGATCTCATAATAAGAAAAAAATTAGAATATGCATTCCTAATGTTTTTGTAAGGATTTTTCTAGTAACTGTACATGGTAAGGTTTCGTTATGAAACTGGAACTAAAGAATTGATATTTGTTTCTCTTGCTTCATTGTGAAATCATTTGTTCAAGTGAGAATGCAGAGAGTGTTTTTGATTTTTTTCTGTTTTATATATAACACTAATAGTGGAAAGATAAAAAAGCAGTAATGTTTATCTATTCAACCACTACTCTAAATTTCCTATCTTTCCTTACTGATAACTGTGATTATGTGGCTAGTGTAGCCCATGAGATTTAAACTAGAGAATACAGGCATCTTTGGTGAAGATGCTCATTTGGTGATAAGAACTGCAGCAATTGTCTTTTCTGTGTAAATAAGGCATTGAGGATGAAGAACAACATGATGGAAAAATCCTGGGACTCATATCATTAAGTGATCATGCTATCTCTGAATCTGACAATGGTTGGACCCTTCTTTCAGAGCAGTTAACACGATGTCTGAGACATCACCAACTCTGCGTTGCCCATTGCTTTTGAGTACTCAGCATTCTCAGGATTTCTTTCTAAATCATGTAATTATAAGGGAGCAAATTGATGATCTAATGTGGAGAAGAGTGCAGGCTGATCTGATTGGCTGCAATTTGGCTGTGTTATGGCAACATCTTCCTATTTCTCAGGATTGGTATTGATGACATGTTGCTGTTTTCTGCACTGAGGTTTTCAAATATTTGATGCCATCTTTTGACACAAATGAACACCCGTAGATGTATGTTTCAATTGATAACGAGTTTATCAAAGCTGAAAATTCTAAAGTCTTCAGTTTCCTAAGCTGTTAATATGTTTGATTTTTTTTTGGTAAATACAGTAAATTTTTTCTTCTGAGAAAAGTCTTTTACTAAATTTTTCATTACCTTCTAATTTGATACTAGTCAACACCACTTATTAATTCAATGAATGATTAAATTCTCCACATTTAAATGCACACTTTAATGTTTTACAAATTTCATTACTCTCGGGGTTTAAACTACTAATTATACATAAAAAACATTTTAAAAGAAAAATCTAGCAAGAAAACTATATACCATTGGCAAAAGGCACAGCCTGTGAGGGGTGGGAAGTCAAGGCAGGGGACAAGTATCTCAATGGGTACTTGAAGGACAGCCAATAGATGCTTAGGAGTGGGCATGTGTGTTCCCTTGAACCTGCCCCTCATGCTGATAACTTTTCTCTCTGTCACATGGAAAAACACCTCAGAGAACAATTTGGCCAGTGTGACACAGCAAGAGGAAGATGAAACCGAGACCTTCAGCTAGGCAGCTCTGGGTTCTGCTGTTCTGTGCCAAGGAAGAGATAACCTGCACATAAGGCATGTGTACTGAGATGAAATTGTGGCCTATTCATACATGTAGGAGGGAACATCCAACTCCAAGATCACCATTATGGGAGGCATCCAAGGGAAAGGCCTGGATAGGCACGGGAGTCTAGTATGACACATTGAGACCAGGCAGACAATCATATCTAGATCTCTCTGGGAAGTCAAAAGGCTTGGAGATACCATGTCCGAAAGAGGAAGTCCCAAGGGAACCGTCACCTTGGACTTGGCTATCTGTATTGCCTCATCCATGGAAGATCCCCTGGGGATTCTGGGATGAAGCCATGCTTTATCTTCTCATCAACCCTTGGCCTATGTCTCCTGTTCCTTATGGAGGGAGTCCAGCCTGCCAAGAGTTCATGTTCTGGGGCCAATGGCAAAACTATAGTAAAACTAGATACAGTGGTCAGCTAGAGTGGGAACTTCATACCCAGCTTCAAAGTTATTCAGGTCTTTCTCAGCCTGTGTCAGGGTGGGCCCCAGCTTTCCACCTGCCACGGGTTTGTTTTGCAGAATTGAATGGTGAATGCTTGGCCACAGGGAGGGAACAATTGTCACTGTGGAGCTGAGGGTTCCATCAGATCCCTACATGAAAGCAGCCTGAAGGGATTTTCTGGGCAAGTTTCAGTTCTTGACCTGGAGTTGGTGTCAGGTAGGTATCATTAGGCCTCAACAAACTGGCATGGCCCAAAGACCATACGCCTGGGTTTGGGGGTAAACTTTTATTGGCATATTCACACACACACACGCGCACGCGCGCGCACACACACACACACACACACACACACACACACACACAGAGAGAGAGAGAGAGAGAGAGAGAGAGAGAGAGAGAGAGAGAGAGAGGAGAGAGAGAAACTGTATACCATGTCACTGTGACTGGCTTCCAGGTGTTTATTTTGAAATCTGAGAGTATCTTTACTGTATGTTTCATTTTCTTGAGATTGGCATCTTGAACTGATATGCCATTCTGACATTCTGATTCACTTCTTCTGAACTGTTCATCTCTTCTGAGCTTATAAAATTCAACCACAGTTATTCTCCCTGCTGTTATAAGATATAGGTTTGGTTAGTTTATGGAAAAAAATGCTGAGACCTATTATCCTACAGAATGACCTTTATTATGAGGGAAAGCCTTATGACCATGAGGTTCGTGATCAGTCCTCAAAGTTAAAGAGTAATTAATAGAGGAAAAAACCATCATGCCAAAGACAACAGTCAGGATCTTGAAAGGAAGGAGAAAGAAGGCTTCCCATCAAGAACCTAGAGATGAGCTTTGTTATGGAAGAGTAAATGAGTAAGAGATATCTGCTATACACATCAGGAAGAGAGACCCTGAAGGAGAAGGAACTTTCAGAGAAATCCCCCAAATGAAGATTTTTTGAAATTCATAGTTTTTTTTGAGGGGGGAGAGTGGTAAGTTCTATTCATTTTAGTCTGATATAGTCAACTTGCCAATTACTGAACTCATTTTTGTTTCTGTAAAGGCCTACAGGCATGTGATAGAGAGGAGAAACAGAAAGAGAGAGGGAGATAGATAGATAGATAGATAGATAGATAGATAGATAGATAGATAGA
>JABTXL010005620.1:20466614-20506914 GCA_025134845.1 Neodon shergylaensis | reverse complement strand
ATCTATCTATCTATCTATCTATCTATCTATCTATCTATCTATCTATCTATCTATCTTTATTTTATTTTATTTTATTTTTTTTTAGTTTTTCGAGGCAGGGTTTCTCTGTAGTTTTGGAGCCTGTCCTGGCACTAGCTCTTGTAGACCAGGCTGGCCTCGAACTCCCAGAGATCCGCCTGCCTCTGCCTCCCGAGTGCTGGGATTAAAGGCGTGCGCCACCACCGCCCGGCTTATCTTTATTTTAATAACAGTTTTTATCATTTATTTTCCATGTCAATCAGTTTTCCCTCCCCCTTCTCCCCCATCCCCTCCCCTTTCTCATCTATTCACATCTTGAGATGAGGAACTTGAAGGTTAGTAAGGGAAATATAGCAAACATAATATTTCAACACAGACATCCATTTTTGCTTATAAAAAGGATTCTAAAAGCAAATACATTCACTCATCAAAATCATTTACATACCTCCATTTACATAGGAACTATAAACACTGTTTGGGTGGAATGTAACTCTTCTTTTTTTTCAGCCTATCAAATTATAAATATAGATATTTGTGCTTTGGATTTCACTTTTAACTTGCTTTTGTTTGTCTTTATTTGATTTAGAACCTGGAACCACTGCAATCCTTCTGCCCAGCTTTCTAAATGCTAGGATATATATATATATATATATATATTCACACACACATATGTGTGTGTGTGTACACATTCACACACATAGCATTTGTTGATTAAGTAAAAGTCTTTATATTAGATTTATTTAAGTATATTAACATTCTTATTAATTGTCAGCATTGTTAGGCCTATTGCAGACTGCTTCTATTCTGGCTATTCAACGTTAAAAGACATACTTTATCAATGGGAAAACAGAAGGTGAGCTTGAGTGGGCCAGCATCCTGGCACATATGAGCAATCTGTGATGCATGCATTTGCCACAGAGGGGCATTCCTAGACTTCTCTTTCCTCTAGCTTCTCTCCACAGCAAGGAAAGGAACTCCCTAGAAACTTATTTCTCATCAGCTTTAAAAGGGAAAACCATATACTAACATAAAAAAGAGCCTTTCAGAGCCAGTGCGCACTTACAAATTGTATGTGATTTTTAAGCCAGCGAAATATTTTCCTGAGCGAATGATCTCAGGAAGGGCAATCTTTTACATCTCAAGACAGAAGCGATTGTTTCCTTTTCAGTGATTTGAAATTTCTTTATGTAAACTGCTCTAATATTTCATGAAAAGCTATGACCCTTATTTCAGTAGAAGCCTGGGTCAACAGGAATTGTGGAAACAATCCATCTCATTATTTGGGTCTCCCTTTGGAAGGGAATTCAGCTTTCATCACCGCACAGGCAGGGGAGTAACAGTTTAAAAATGTGGTTTCTATTTCTCTGTAGCCACTGGCTTTTCCTCCCCACAACTTCCAGCTAGCAGGTACCTTGTACTCTTGATGCTCTTGCTACTTCCCAAACACACTTAGCAGGTTCCAGAAGAGGGAAAGAAACCGGGCAGAATATAAAGAATCTGCATGCAAATGAGATGCATCTGCAATACTTCTAGTAAGTACTGTACAAACTTGACTATTTCAAATATCAGGCAATGAAAAGGATTTTCTTGCCTAAGCTGAGTTTGAGTTTAAATATGTTCACAAGATGTCCCCCACATACTCACATAAAACTTTCAAGCATAATGTAATTTAAAAAGCACCAAAATGACTTCTGACATTTCCCTATAGACCTGGAAACATCAGCAGAGCTGTGGGGCATTCTCTAGAGTTTCTGTGAAAGGAAGAGCCAAGCAGAAGTCACTGCAGAGTGGCTAAACTATAAGTCCAATTTAAATGAGCCAGTGTCTTCTTTCCCCCCAATTTCATTCGGGTTAATCATGTCTCGATGTTTTCAGTCCCCTCTTCCAGTCCCAGAGTGAATGAGCAGTTGATTATACATTCAGGTTCAGTTTGGGGGAGCTAGTTAATTTTATTTCATGACCTCAAATTAAGTATTATGCTTCAAAGATATTGAAATATTGTCATGCCAATTTCTATTTAAAATTCATGAGGCTTACAATTTCTTCTTGCCTGATTTGTTTTTTTTTTCATGTGAAGCTTTTTTGCCAGTCCTTCATTTTCCAGATGTTTTCCATCATTTTTCTTCTATAAGTTTCTTCCTGCTTGGGTGAGTTACAATCACTACTATGTCCACTTAGAAAAAGTGGCAAAAATTTGCCAAGAGGCGGTGCCAAGCCTCCTTATTTCTCTCTCTAGTGTGTCCTCACAGATGTTTGTACCTTGTTGGTAGCTGGTACCATTGCGAAGTAAAGCCTCAGGAATAATCTCACAGAGATCATATCTCTGGTCTCCTCTAGGGATTCAACGCTAATCAAAGACATTTTCAAAGTTAATTACCCAAATGTAAGAGTTCCCTCTCAATGCGACTGCATCTCAGGAACTCTTGGACTTTTCAGTACTTGATTCTTGATTCATATTTTTCATCATGGATGCTCTATCTTCTTTTTTACATATCCAGTTCCCCAAATTACACAGTGCAGCTGTATTCATTGATCATGCTGAAATTCACACTCTAATGTACCAGTTCATCCATCCATCTGGATTGAAATATTTACAATTTTACCAAACCTTACCATGTTTTGATAAATTTGTGTATCTAGGCACAAAATCTAGATTTCTGTGGTTATACTTCTCATGTTTTTCACTGCCAATTAACAACAAATTTTGTCTTCTAATTTGTACTACTATTCTCTTTTTTCTTATACCAATAATGTCTTGGATTTATGATTCACCAGGATACGTAAGTATAAGTCCATATCCTTGCCTACTATCCCATTGCTTCTACTAGCCTACTGCCATGAGAGAAAAATTTCACATCGAAAATTGAGTGATTGGATTGAGTGAGAGGAAAATCTCCCATTTCTTTTCCACCTCCCACACCTTTCCTCATCCCTCCAACAAGTGCTGTATATACTATGAAAAGGCAGTGATAGCTACCATTTATAGACTGTCAACTGTATATCAGAAACTTTATAGAAAATACGTATTTAATTCTCCCTTCAATCTCGAAAAATCTTATAAACTTCATTGTGTGGTTAAGGTTATTGAAAGTTGTACATCTAGTAAAACCCCTGAGCTGTAAGTTGATTTCAGCCCATACACGCTTCTCACTTTGCTCTGCTGCCACAGGAACAAGAGAATCAGTAGCCAATAAGATCACAATCTTGTGGGCTGAGACAAGTGAACATTTCATCCCAGGTAACACGGTCTTAAACGTGTAGTAATGTGAAAACAGATTTAAAGTGCATAAAAGGCTGACGGAGGGAGACAGAGGTGTGCTGAGGGAATGTTCGTGGCAGTGAATTCCAAGCAATTTTATTGAAGCTGGTCCTTGAAGAGAAAGATAAAGTTCATGAAGCAGAAACTTGGGCTTATAGTAGAGATTTTTTTGATTATGGATTTTCTGCTTTTCTGTCTTTTCAGTTATTAATGTTACTCTTTAAAGACTTAACACAATTCTAGATGGGGTGTTACATTCTCTAGCCATGTATAACTTTAAATCCTCTTTATTCTGTAGCAATCAAATGCCGCAGACCTGAAGCTGTTTGCTTTATAAAATTTATCAGAGAGATGGACTAAGACAATCACTTTGTTCTTTTATTTTTCTTTCCTTTTGTTTTGTGAGTATGTCTGTAGCTCAAACCAAAAAGAGAGCAAATTCTAGTTACATGTGTTGTAAAGATACACAAGGAAGGGCAAATTTATATGACAAATGGAATAATATAACTAGAAATCAATTGTAAAAAAATAAAATGAATTATAATGTTTGCTATGATTAAAATACTAACTTGGACAAGATGTTTCAAATCGTGAAAAAATTATATGGGATTTTGAAGTGGCTAAAATAGATGATTGGGTTTATAAACGGAAATAGAATACAACAGTATGGATTGCTAGAGAGAATCATATTCATGAATTGACCAAAAATAGCCGGAAAATATGTATTTATGGAATGTGTTTCTTAAAATCATGTCTTACTTGTATAATTTTTTATCTCAAATAACTTCTCACAGTATATTCAATGAGATATTATTTCTGCCAAATTTACAATTATATCATTAAAGATGGGTTTTTGGTAGAATTAAAAAAATAATTCTAAACAGATGTCTTTAATTTTTATGATTGTCTAAAATTTGCGGCCTGTTTGCCTCAAATATTTTGTTCACTCATATTCTCTCTCTCTATCTCTTTTTTATTGTGTGTCTTTATGTACAGGCTTATATGATATATGATTTGCACCTAATATTATTCAAATCCGAGCTAAGAAAATGTCAGTATATAAGGGAAAATGGTAGCTGGGTGGTGGTGGTGCACGCCTTTAATCCCAGCAATTGGGAGGCAGAGGTAGGCGTATCTCTAAGTTAGTGGCCAGCCTAGTCTACAAGAGCTAGTTCCAGGACAGGCATCAAAGCTACACAGAGAAGCTCTGTCTCAAACAACAATAACAACAACACCTCCCAACCGCCGCCTCCCCAAATAAAGGGAAATGGTATTGATGAAGAAACTGAGAAAAAACAGTTGTTCAAATACAAGAGAATATTTAACATGTTAAACATAGGATTAATTTGTCTCTAACTCACTGAAATACATCTAGAGAATCTCCCACCAATAAAATCTAACATGATTATCCAAGCCTATGCTGGGTGACAAACATCCACTTCCTTGTAGTTCAAACTGGGCACTGTGTATTTTACAATATGTTGAAGTTCTATTTTCAGGAGGGCATTCCAGCTTGCCAACAACACTATGAGATGTTACAGGTAGAAGCCTGTTCATTAGTTGATGGTGATCATTTAGATTATTTTTCAAGTCCACTGTAACATCATTTATTCCACTCTAGAAGGCTATGGATTATAAAATGTATTTCATTTGAAGTTAAAGAAGAGCGATCTCATTTATATCAGAGCTTGCATTTCTAGAATAATGTCTCTGATAATTACAGGTGATGCTTCAAACATGCAGGTTCTGAAATCATATATTTAACCAACCATGGTTACTCATATGTGATTTAATTCTTTAGCTACTTAAAAGTTGGGGTGCTTTTTGTGATGTGTTCTTGAATTAGGTTTGCCAGTATTTTATTGAGTATTTTTGCATCCATGTTCGTGAGTGAGTTTGGTCTGTAATTCTTTCTTGGTAGGGTCTTTGTGTGGTATTGGTATTAGGGTAACTGTAGCCTTATTAAAAGATTTTGTCAATGTTCCTTATTTCTATTATGTGGAACACTTTCAGGAGTATAGGTATTAGCTCTTCTTGGAAGTTCTGGTAGAATTCTGACCTAAACCATCCGGCCCTGGGCTATTTTGGTTGGGAGGTTTTTTGATGACAGATTCTATTTACTTGTAGTTTATAGGTTTATTTAAATT
Organism: Neodon shergylaensis; assembly: GCA_025134845.1. Taxonomy (NCBI): domain Eukaryota; kingdom Metazoa; phylum Chordata; class Mammalia; order Rodentia; family Cricetidae; genus Neodon; species Neodon shergylaensis. Next base: position 20,501,490 of record JABTXL010005620.1, on the reverse strand, counting down.
AAATTGCTCACCTCTACACACACACACACACACACACACACACACTTATTTTTATGAAAGAAAACAAACTATCCTTTTACACTATACATACCAATCCAAGTTCAAGCTCCCTTCCCTCTCCCTACTTCCTCACATACCCTCCCACCCCACCCCCAGCCAATACTCAGAGAGGGCAAGGTACACTGCCCTGTGGAATGTCTAAGGCTCTCCCCACAATATCCAGGCTGAGAAAAGCATTCATCCAAAGAAAATAGGTTCCCAAAACGCTAGTACATGCAGTAGGGATTACTGCCAGCAGTTCCTCAGTCTGCCTCAGTCATACAACTGTCAATCATACTTAGAGGGACCATATTGGTCCCATTCTTGCTCCTTCCCAGTCTGGCTGGAGTTGGTGAGCTCCCACTAGCTCAGGTAGACTGTTTCAGCAGGTGAATCCATCATGGTCTTTCTCACATTTTCGTTCCTCCCACTCTTCAACTGGTACAAAGGAGCTCAGTCTAGTGCTCCAATTGGGGTCTCTGCCTCTGTTTCCATCAGTTGCTGGATGAAAATTCTATGGTGATATTTAAGATATTCATCAGTCTGACTCCAGGGAAAGGCACAAATAGGGCCCCCTCTCCTCTATTGCTTAGGGTCCTAGCTGGGGTCATCCTTGTACATTCCTGGGAAGTTCTCTAGTGCCATGTTTCTTGCTAACCCCATAATGACTCCCTCAATCAAGATATCTCTTTCCTTGCTTTCATCTCTGTACTTCCTCCATTTTGACTATCCCATTCCCTCAAGTTCTCCTTACCCTTCCCCTTCTCCTCTCCTTTTCCCTTTCCATCTTCCTTTCTCCCCCAACCCCTATACTCCCAATTTTGTCAGGCAATCTTATCTGTTTCCAGTTTCCAGGTGGATCTATGCATGTTTTTTTGGGGGGGGTTACCTTATTATTTAGCTTCTCTAGGATCATGAACTAGAGGCTCAGTATCCTTTGTTTATAGCTAGTATTCACTTATGAGTGAGTACATACCATATTCATCTTTTTGGGTTTGTGTTACCTCACTCTGGATAGTGTTTTCTCATTTCATCCATTTGCATGGAAAATTCAAGATCTCCTTTTTTTTTCTTCTGAGTAGTACTCTAATGTGTAAATGTGGCACATTATCTTTATCTATTCTTTCATTGAGGGGCATGTAGGTTGTTTCCATGTTCTGGCTATCACAAATAATGCTGCTATGAACATAGTTGAATAAATGCCTTTGTAGTATGATTGAGCATCTTTTGGTTATATGCCCAAGAGTGATATTGCTGGGTCCTAAGGTAGGTTAATTCCCAATTTTCTTAGAAACTGCCATACTGATTCCCAGAATGGTTTTACAAGTTTGCATTTTCACCAGCAATGGAGGAGTGTTCCCCTTACTCCACATCCTCTCCAGCATAAGCTATTATTGGTGTTTTTGATCATAGCCATTCTGACACATATAAGATGGTCTCTCAGAGCTGTTTTGATTTACATTTCCCTGATGGCTAAGGATGTTGAACATTTCCTTAAGTGTCTTTTGGCCATTTGAGATTCTTCTGTTGGGAATTCTCTGTTTAGTTCTTTACCCAATTTTTAATTCAGTATTTAGAATTTTTATGTTTAATTTCTTTAGTTCCTTATATATTTTGGAGATCTGTCCTTTGATGTGGGATTGGCTTACATGGTCTTGATTAATTTTGGTATATTGTATCTATCTAGATAAATATCCATTTCCTTTATGTTTTCCAATTTTGTAGAGTACAGGTTTTTGTAGTATGACCTAATGATTCTGTGAATTTCTTCCATGTCTGTTGTTATGTACCCCTTTTCATTTCTGATTTTGTAAATTTGGATGTTCTCTCTCTGACTTTTGATTAGTTTGGATAAGGATTTGTTTATCTTGTTGATTTTCTCAAAGAACCAACCCTTTGTTCCATTGGTTCTTCTATTGTTTTCTTTGTTTCTATTTTGTTGATTTCAGCCCTCAATTTTATTATTTCCTGCCTTCTACTCTTCCTGGGTGAGTCTACTTTTTTTTGGTTCTAGAGTTTTCAGGTGTGCTGTTAAGTCTCTAATGTGAACTTTCTCCATTTTCTTTATGTGCTATGAACTTTCCTCTTAGCACTGCCTTCATAGTATTCCATAGGTTTGGATACATTGTACCTTCATTTTTGTTCAATTCTAGAAAGTCCTTAATTTCTTTCTTTACTCAGGGGTGGTTCAGTAGTTCACTATTCAATTTCCTTGAGTTTGTAGGCTTTCTGAGAGTAGTGTTGTTGTTAAAATATAACTTTAATCCATGGTGATCTGATAAAACACAGGGGGTAACTCCATTTTTTTTGTATCTGTGGAAATTTGCTTTGTTACAGAGTATGTGGTCAATTTTAGAGAAGGTTCCATAAGGTGCTGAGAAGTAGGTATATTCTTTTGTGTCTGGGTGAAATGTCCTATAGATGTCTGTTATGTCCATTTGATTCATAATACCTGTTAGTTCTCTTAATTCTCTGTTAAGTTTTTGTCTTGTTGACCTGCCCATTGGCAAGAGAGGAGTGTTGAAATCTCCTATTATTAGTGTGTAGGGTTTGATGTGTGGTTTGAGTTTTAGTAATGTTTCTTTTACATATGTGAATGCTCTTGTATTAGGGGCATAGATATTCAGGATTGATACTACTTCTTGATGAATTGCTCTTGTTATGAGTATTAAGTGTCTTTCTCCATATCTTCTGATTGATTTTAGTTTGAAATTTATTTTGTTAGGTATTAATATAGCTACACCCACTTGTTTCTTAGGTTCATTTGGTTGGAATATCTTTTCTAGGCCTTTTACTCCAAGGTAGTGCCTGTCTTTGAGGTTGATGTGTATTTCTTGTATACAGCAGAAGGCTGGATCCTGTTTTTATATATTCATTCTCTTAGCCTGTGTCCTTGCATAGGTAAATTGAGTCAATTGATACTAAGAGATATTAATGATCAGTGGTTGTTAATTACTGCTATTTTTTGGTAGCAGTGCTTGTGTGTTTCCCTTCTTTGGGTTTTGTTGGTGGGAGGTTTATCTGTTGCCTGTGTTTTTGTGGATGCTGTTAGCTTCTTTGGATGGGGGTTTTTCTTCTAGTACTTTCTGTAGGGCTGGGTTTGAGGATATGTATTCTTTAAATCTGTTTTTGTCATAGAATATCTTGTTTTCTCCATCAATGGTGATTGAAAGCTTTGCTGGTGTAGTAGTCTTGGCTTTCATCTATGATCTCTTAGTGTCTGCAGCACATCTGTCCAGTACCTTCTCTGGCTTTCATGGTTTCCATTGAGAAGTTGGGTGTAATTCTGATAGGCTTCCTTTATATGTTACTTGACTTTTTGCCTTTGAAGCTCTCAATATCATTCTTTATTCTGTATGTTTTGCATTTTGATTATTATATGGTGAGGGAACTTTTTGTTGATATAGTCTATTTGGTGTTCTATAAGCTTCTTGTGCCTTCATGGAGATATCCTTTAGGTTGAAAAAATTTTCTTCTATGATTTTGTTGAATATAGTTTCTGTGCCTTTGAGCTGGAGTTCTCCTTCTTCTACCCCTATTATTCTTAGATTTGATCTTTTCATGGTGTTCAGACTTCTTGGATGTTTTGTGTTAATAATTTGTTGGATTTAATGTTTTCTTTAACCAAGGAATCTATTTCCTCTATAGTCTCTTCAATACCTGAGACTTTTCTTCTATCTCCTGTATTCTGTTGGTTATACTTGTCTCTATAGTTCCTTTTTTTAAACCCAAATTTTCTCTATCCAGAATTCTCTTGGTTTGTGTGTTCTTTATTACCTCTATTTCAGTCGTCAAGTCTTGAACTGTTTGCTTCACCTGTTTGATTATTTTTCTTTGGTTTTCTTGGGTTTCTTTGAGGGACTTATTAATTTCTTCCATTTTTTGTTTGTCTTATCCTCCATTTCTTTAAGGGAGTTTTTCATTTTCTCTTTAAATATTTCCATCATTTTCACAAAGTGGGAGGAATGAGAATATGTGCAAAGAGATCAAGACCATGATGGGTACACACACTGGAACAGACTACCTGAACTAATTGGAGCTCACCAACTCCAGCCAGACTGTGAAGGAACAAACGTAGAGCCAAACTCATCCCTCTAAATGGGGTTAACAGTTGCAGGCTGGGACAGACTGAGGGGCTACTGGCAGTGGCACCAGGATTTATCCCTACTGCATGTACTGGCTTTTTGGGAACCTATTCTCTTTGGATTATACCCTAGATATAGTAGGGAGGGCCTTGGACCTTACTCCCTTCTCCAAAGCAATGTTTTTCTTTCCCTGAGAATTAGATGGGGTAAGGTGGGAGGGTATGTGGAGGGACTGAGAGGAGGGGAGGGAGTGGGAACTTTGATTTTTAATGTGTATAATGAAAAGAGTTGGTTTGTTTTCTTTTTATTAAAAAAATTAAAATAAAAAGTTGAGCAGCTTCTACATCTAGCAGAGTTGTGATTTTAAACACAGATACCACATACAGCTCCAAGGTGAGCTAGCCAGGGATTTAAGCTTAATTATAGGTGAGATAATAACTCACATAGCCAACTATTTCTCACATAAATCAGGACATTTTAGACCCCCTTTTCTCCACAGAATCTTATAGTTTGAAGTTCAGCTGAATTGTTACTATCTTCCAAACTTCTCTTATATTTTTGTCAGTTACTAATTCTATTGGGAGAATTCAATGTGAGATAGTACTTTTAATTTATATATTGAGGTAACTATCATTTGAAGAAATCAAGACACTATACCCATTTTACCTCAATTATCTGGTTCTAAACTTGCATTTGTAACTAATCCACTCCTATTCTCTGGCTTTCAGATGCTTGCTATTCTCTTCCCAACTGCAATTTCCTTATGAATCCCTTTGCCTTGAAATTTTCCAAGACCGCTTAACAGGAGTGCCATATTTAGCTTCTAAATGTGTCTAATTCTCCTATACAAGATTGTTCTCTTTTCACTTGGCGTCAAGGGATTGACTCAAAATAACTACCCTTTTGTTACAAAAAAAGAAGAGCAAAACCAAAGAAATTCAGTAAAATGGAGGCTTTACAATCATTTTTAAAAGAATAGTCAGAATATCTGAACCCCAGCAGCTTCTATGGAGGCAGTTTTGAGGTCCTCTCTTAGCTCCTTGGGAATTTCAGTCTGCAGACCTGATTTGATTTATGATGTCACATTATATGAAAAGGGAGAGAGGTTAAATAATAGGCTTCACATTTAGATTAGAGTCCTAGAAACCAAAGCCATTATGCAGCTTATTTTTAGTATACAATGTCATATAGCTTTTGATTTAACTTCTAAGACAGTACTTCTCATGGATTTTTACTCTCCTGGCCATTGTGCATCCCTTATAGGCCTTTTTGATAGGCCTTCATAAGACACGTGCCAGGTGAGAAATAGGAATTATGGAAAACTATCGTCAATTTATACCTTTAAAATCTTAACCAGTACAAATTATTTTAATAGCTTTCTGTGATAGTGTTTATTTGGACATTCATGCTTAAGAAACTTATTTCATAACCCAATTGTATTTAGTTTCTAGAGAAATTACCAAGTAACACCAATTCAATTCAAAAACCGCTAAGTCATTATGGTTTCATCTTTGTCTTACACAGATCGTTTTCTGTAGACATAGATGATGAAGCATCCTGAGGTTGGATTTCAACGGTCCTTCTGATGAGACTGTTTACTGGGGTATGCGAGAACAGGAGGAAGCGATGTGAGCAGGAGATGCAGACTAGAAAGCAAGTGTGGGGTCTAGAAATGCTGGTTTTTAGCTGATTACGAGGAATTAAAGAAGATATGCTGTTTCTTTTGGATACTGGAATCTGGGGTTTCAGGGAGACTCCAAGACTAAAGATTGAGTGTTTATCAGTCTACGGAGATATATTTTAATAATATATATCTAAAATTCTTGGGACTATGAGTACTTTAGACTTAGTATTATTGTATTAGTTTTTAGACTATCTGCAAATACATAAAAGGCAATGCTTAGGTCCAAATTTAAATACGAAATTTGTTTTATATGTACAATCTACCTATCATTATTTATCATCTATTTCATAATGTTAATATTATTACATTTAAAAATAATATCATTCATGAACCAGAGTTTTATAACATACACTTTCCCACTGTACAATTATGAAGTTCAAACAACTTTCTCTAGGTTTTTGGATGAGGTATTTCTGTCTGTATGGATATCCATAGGATGTGCTGTAGTAAGAGCAGTATGCTAACACATCCTCTGAAGCTGCTGATTCTGAACTGTACCTGTAAATCTTCCATTACGTCTTTTGTTGTGCTTCAGTTTGTTCATCCATAAAGGTACAGTGAGGTTGTAACTTTAATAACCTTGTTATTTGTAAAGCTAAAAAGAAGTGCTGTCTTCGGGTACATTGCAGAAAATTATTACCTGTCGATATGTTTGGTAACACTATTAAATTGTTCATTTAGATTTACCTTTAAAACAGGACTGTTTTCTTTCTTCATGCAATGTATGACAAACATAATGTCCCTCAAAATAAGTTGGTGCTTGTTTGATATTTAAAGCTACCCCCTTTTTAATATCCCCAGGAATTCTTTAGCTTTATAAACTAAGTTAAAGTGAAAATGAACAGGGGTTTGCACATTTCAAGACAATCCTTTATAAATTAAAATGAAACTCTAAGAGTTCTCAAAATACTATATCTAAGTTTTCAAGTAGAAACAGGATTAAATGGGTTGAGTAGGAAAATCCCGACTGACTTCGAGGCATCTGCAGCACTGTGAGGAGTAATGTGAAGATCCTGTAGTCCAGGAGGTGCAGGATTCATCAGCAACAATCATCTAGCACTGTAAACTGTTTTACAGTTTAGCTCAGGTAAACTGTTTCAGTTGGTGTCCACATCATGGTCTTGATCTCTTTTCTCACAGTCTCAGAGTTGGTTTGATTTGCATTTCCCTGATGGCTAAGCATATTGAACATTTCCTTCAGTGTTTTTCGCCCATTTGAAATTCATCTGTTGAGAATTCTGTTTATTTCTGTACCCCATTTTTAATTGGATTATTTGGAATTTTGGTATCTAATTTCTTGAGTACTTTATTTATTTTGGAGATCAGTACTCTGTCTGATAGAACCATTAGAAATAAGCACTTGAGAAGTTTACTTCAGACTGCACTGTTAGAAAAAGACTCAAGAAATTGACCTTAGTGTTGAGGAGGTGACTAGAAGTCACTGTGTGTATCAATATCTTAATTTTTCCACAGTGCAGCACTTGTAATGTTTGGCTAGTATATTTTTATCTAGAATAAATGTTTCATTTTCTAGTTGGTGTTAAAGACAAATGGTGGTTTGGAAGATGCTAATGTAGTAACATGCACAACTCATCCTATAAGTATCTTTCAAAGAAGACTGCCTTATCTTTTCTGCTTTCTATGTTAAACAATGGCTGGTGTGTTGGCTTACCTCTTGGACTACAAGATGACCTTTTGGTAAGGAAGCCAAGTACATCCAAACAGGGTAGGATAATCCTTAGGTATCTTACATATTTTTCATTTTTTTCTATTTTCCCTTGATGACCTATTTTTAAACAGAAATAATCAAGTTTTGATTTGCTTTAGCAAATATTTATGTTTGATAGTGCTCATGAGGAGTCACACAACAACTTGCAGGAAACATTAACCTCCTTCTATCATACAGGTCCTAGGAATCAAACTCAGGTTATTAGTTTTTGCAGCAAGTGTCTACCTGTTGTGCCACTGTACTGGTTCCAGTTTTAGTAATTCTTAGTTTGAATGCTTTAAAGGTCTTACAAAGAATCATAATAAAAATATTTATAATTTGATAAAATTTAACCAAAAAATCACAAAAATAAAAAATATTGTGATGGAGGAAGGTCATTGGTCACTTAATAAAGAAACTGCTTGGCCCTGATAGGTTAGAACATAGGTGGGTGAAGTAAACAGAAAAGAATGCTGGGAGGAAGAGGAAGTGAGAAAAGAAGCCTCAGAGAGACTCGATAGCTCTGCTCTCTGGAGCAGACGCAATGAAGCTCTGACCCAGGATGGACGTAGGCTAGAATCTTCCCGTTAAACACACCTTGGGGTGCTACACACATTATTAGAAATGGGCTAGTCCAGGTGCAAGAGTTAGCCGAGAAGAGGCTAGATATAATGGGCCAAGCAGTGTTTAAAAGAATACAATTTGTGTGTTGTTATTTCGGGGCATAAGCTAGCCAGGCGGCCGGGAGCTGGGTGGCAGGAATGCAGCCCGCAGCTTCCTTTACAATATTGTTATTTCAGAAATATGTATTTATTATTAGTATTTTGGGTTACTTCAAGATTTAGTGTCTTCATATCTTCTCTAATCTTTTGCGCTGACACTGATGAATAAAAAAACCAAAATGCAATAATATCATCACTAGGGCTGCTCACTAAGAATTTCTAGCTGTCTGCCTTCGGGTCTTATGGAGGATGATGCTTTCTTTTTTTCTTTTTCTCCACAATAGGAATGGGTGTGGTGGTCTCCAGTTTGGGCCAACATTTGAAAATACCCTGTCCAGCCTCTGACTTGAGTCAGTTATCAGAAGCTGAGCATAAGTGGAAGTCCAAGGTTAACTAATGTTAACTATAGAAGGGATCAAAGAAATGTTCTAAGTCTAATAATATTTGTTACTTATCGTAAACTTTTATGTGACCATCTATAATACATTGAAGTGTTGATCATGGTCAAATTTTAAACCCTCATTTTATTTTCTTCATGAAATTTACCTACTGGCCAATTGAATTCTTAGTCCCACGATTTTCCTTTCCATATCACTGGGTTCAAGCATTTTATTGATTTAAATTCCGTATCTCCCTGCCAGTGTCAGCTGACATCCTTTGTAATTTGAACATCAGATTTGTCTCTGACCCCAGGGCTTTGTTACCTTCAGTCATCTATTTTGATGTTACTGCTTTTTAATTTAGTCATTACGATAAGGGTATCAACATTGTTAGCTAAATAAATAAGTACATAACTCTTTTCCTTGCTCTAAAACATAAACTTTATGAGAATTAGAATGATATATTCTGACTAATTCTTTAAACAGCCTTATGTTCTATAACAACATTTTAGGCAATAACCAATCAAATATGCAATTAATGTTTCTAGAATAAATAAAATCGTATAATAATAAAATCTGGAAAGTTTCTGTTGATTGTGGTTTTATTGTGCCCTTTGTGTGTTTAAGTATGTTTAGAATGTTTACACTCATAGCCAATCAGTATGTTGTAGAGTAATAAGGTTTGAACCCTCAGAAAAATAGGTTATTGCATAGCCTAGGTGAGTAGTAAGTTATATCAACTCGGCTTGCATAAAGTAGCCTATGATGTACAGATAAAATTATGTAATTGTGAAGCTGTATAATTAACATTTTTCAGAATAGAATGCTTTCATTATATCACATGTGTCTTTAGACTATTTTCTAGAATAGAAGTGTAACAGGAAGGCCAGAAGAAAATACTAGAGTAGTAGAGAAGGAAATTTTGATTATAAAATTAAGTTATTAAATATTTTCTCCATTGTCACATCTTTTCCTTGGTTGTAATTTTGTAACATATCTTTTCATGCAGAGTAATGTTGCCTATTATAAAAAATGAATTTATTCAGTCTTGAAAAACATAAGATTATTCCAGCAAAAGATTTTAAAAATCGCTGATGCACATACCTGGAGAAAATTGATAATAAGCCTATTATAGATCTTGTAATGGTCATTTTATTGGTAGATGTTTACAATGAGTCATTCTTTCTTTTGGAAAGCAAGGCTGGCTTGTGTATCCAGAGTGACCAGTAAAGATTAAGCTGAATTGAAATGAATCATATAATCTTATAAGTGTTATTTTACTTGTTCCGTAGACATGTTCTTTAAGTTTTGTGAGAAAAGTCTTATTTTTTAGATATCATAATCAGAAATTTAAAGTGCCATCAATATAAAGATAGAGTCACCAATTTATTTCATTCTTTAGGATTCCTGTTGGCTTTGGCAGGTGATTTTTTAATGCTGACAAAGTTTTAAATATTATAGTGTGGGCAATAAATTAGATGCCAGTAACTTAGTAATTGCAAAAAGTACCGTGATACTTCCAATTTCACTACGTTGTCCAGGATGAGGTTTTGGTGTCAGAATCTAAATGCAGCATGCAGTAGGATACTTTTAGTTGCATGATTTGTTTTTATAAAATATAAGTATAGTTGCTTTTATGTAAGGAATGGGTAAATGGTCATTGGGCAGGTAACTATCCTTATCTGATGCAATAAATTTTATTAATAAAAAATAAATGTCAACAACAATGGCAGACACCAATATTTGTTATGAATGACTTAATATTAAGCAATTTAAGCCACATTATAGCAGAACAATGTAGACATTATTGCTAAACTTTCTCATAGGTGACAAAACTCTATAAAATGAATATGCAGTCTGAGAAAATGCCAAAGGATGTGGGATTTCTAACTTAAATCTTTTAGGAAAGCCCATGATGTGTGTTCTGTTTTCACTTTTTTTTCCCTATGGTGTAGGCAGAGGCTGTTGTTTGTTCCCAGCTGCTCAGATCAGAAATAATTACACAGAAACTGTATTAATTAAATCATTGCTTGGACAATCATTTAAGTGTATCGTTAGCTAGCTCTTATATCATAAATTAATCAGTTTCTATTATTTTATATTTTACCTTGAGGCTTGTGGTTTACTGGTAAAGTTCTGTGGCATCTGTCTCCTTCAGAGGTAGCTATATGGCCTTTCCCTGACTCTGCCTACTCTCTCTCAATATCTCTGTTTGAATTTCCTGCCTGGTTTTACTCTTTTAAGCCATTGGTCAAAAGTAGCTTTATTCATCAACCTATACCAGCAACACATCCAGAAGGACTTTCCATACCACTCTAGGTTGAATATGTGGACATGAAAAGTTACGACAAAAAAAATTATTCCAGCTCAGCATGCCCTCAAGCTCTTCTTGATGCTTTTATGTAAAGTTAAGAATTTTTTGCACATTAATGAGTTAACATTTTAAGGAACCACTATCTTTTTGTATTGAATTATCTAGTTTTTAAAAATCCTTTCCTGATTTTAAGTATTTATTTCTTAGCACTCCTCCTACTCTTCCTTCCCTTCTTCTTAGCCCTCTCCTAAACCATCATGGAAACATTTCTTTATATTGCCAATACCCTCTGTTGAGAGCCAGAGCCAGATTAAGAATCTCCACCAAATCTTTTAAAGAACGGCATATTCCTGCTGATCATTAATGCATACTTAGTAGCTCACACTGTCTTGGGTGATGAATCATGTAATAATTAATATATGCATGCAGGTAATTACTAAGTCAAGACCCCAGATTTGTTCACACTGTTGTTTTCACATGAATGAAATATATAAGATGTGAAATTGTCATCAAGTTCTGTGAAATTTTTTGAAAATTGCTTTAACTGTTTGAGTATTAGAAAAAGAATTCAATCCTATTTCACCTCAAGTTATTATAATTATATTTATATATAAACTGTGCGGCATATCAAATCCCATTTTAATAGATTCAGTATTTAAAACCAACTTATGTCCATGAAATAATATTTTGAGTAAAGAAAGCTCAATATAACTACTCTAGGTTTATTGGGTTCAACAAAGTTAATTCATCTTTGAACAGATAGCTGGTTATCTGACTTTGAGGGAAGAAACACACAGACATACATATATACAAATAATGTGTATATATACATATATTATTCAGAGGATACATACACATGACACTCATGTGTATTCAAATGTATGTAAGGAAGTATGTATATAAAGTAGAATAATAGAATTGTAGACACACATATATTTATATATAAATGTATATTATATAATATTTTTATTTATATATACATAAATATATTATATAAAATGAACAGGCTTCAGTGAGATTTGCTGGTGTCATCCAGAGGTGCTATGGAGCATTAAAAATTGAATTAAATTTTTCCACAGGTATGGTATGAATGTAAAGAGAAAGGAGAGGAGGAGCAGCAGTACTGTGTATGTTTACTATGCCTGTCTGAGTGCATGATTTAAAATGTCATGAAAAAGAACATTCATATAAAGAGACGTAAAGTTACAAACTTAACCATTATATGGGTTAATTTTATTCTTCAAAAACAATATCTATGAACACATAATATTAAGATATCAAATGTTAAGCTAAAGAAGATCTTTGGTTCCCATTAATGGTTTGCTTTACTGTTGCTTAAAAATATTTTCCCATTACCCAGTGAATTTGCTCTGCTTTGTTTCATAGAGAAACAGGGCAGCAAGTGCCAGAGAGATTCCCAAGGGAGAGAAAATTAAATGTAAAAACAAATGTAATTCCAAATAACTTGCTTTCTATCTTGAAAATCTCAGAAAGGAACATTCTTACTCTCTTAAGAACAGAAAGTCTCACTAGAGCTTGGATCATTTTAGCATTTCCAGAGTATGTGTTGTATTCCTTTGTTTCCCTGAGCCTTAGGTGCAGCAGTTTGGCTGTAGATGAGTTGGGGTTAGGATCTGCAACTTTATAGGCATCAAAGAAAGGCCGAGGAATAGTCTTGTTCAGGAAAGAGCATACCAATTGGTTATCCAGTACAAAATGGTTAGCCATGAATCCACACATACAAGTAACATTATACAGACTGGGAAGATTTATATATTTAGGAAGACACACACATACACACGCACACACACACCAACAAATATAGAAAAAGAGGCCATGATACATGGGTACATGAGAGAAGTTATCAGAAGGAAAGTGAAGAAAGGAAAGTAATGCATTATATTCAATCTATATTGATATGTATATCATCCATATCTATGTATATGTGATATATCTATATCTATATATCTGTCTTTCTGACTATGAATGATATGACAGTTGATCTGCTTTCCTTATTTAAACTCATGTGCTCAGAATACACAATTTGATTTACACTAACAGGCTTTAAATGCCCCATCTGCCACTTTCTATCTTGATGATTTTTGATAATTCATTACCTGTTTCTTCTTATTGTTGTTTATTCTGGTGTAGGGAATTGAAATCAAGGCCTCAGATGCATGAGAGAAGCAGTGTGCCACTGAATATATCTCTGTCAAATATCAAAGCTTCAGAGTGAGTTGAAGAGGGAAGTGGTAATGAGCAGCTGTTACTATTTCTTGAGTTATCAAACACTGAAAAGCTATGAATTCTTTCTGGCTTAAAACAGCAGAAGCATTGGCTTATGATTATATATTTGTTAAAGTTTAACAGGACGGATTGACACAGGGACAATGCAGAAATAAATCGATTTGAAAGCGATTATGAGGGCTAAAGAAAGAACTGGAATGTGTGAAAATGGACAGCATGGAGGGATTGGCACCATGTTGAATACTCTGCCATAGACCTTGGCAGAACTGGATCTGAAAGGCAATAGAGCTGAGAAAGACATGCACCTGGGTCACAGAGAGCTGGCTCCTAATGGCAACAGCTTCATTCAGAGTGATGCTCTGTCTGCAGTGATGTGCATTTTAACAAGCCTGTGTCTGAATTCGAATCATTGTATTTTGTTTTAAAATTTTCTATTTCTGCTTTTTTATTTTAAATTATGTATTTTATTTGATGTATAAAATTACTGCTATTAAGTCTAAGAATTAAGAAAATGTCTGTATTTTATTTTAAATAAGAAAATGTTTAGTTTCTGTTAAGATGTATTATTATTATTTTGGTTTTTCGAGACAGGGTTTCTCTGTGGTTTTGGAGCCTGTCCTGGAACTAGCTCTTGTAGACCAGGCTGGTCTCGAACTCACAGAGATCCGCCTGCCTCTGCCTCCCGAGTGCTGGGATTAAAGGCGTGTGCCACCACGGCCCGGCAAGATGTATTATTTTTTGAATATATAAGAATAAATAAACTAAAATCTAAATAAAAGGATCATGTCAATCAAACCTGTAAAACACAGTCTTCCAAGCAGTAGGGATTAGAAGGTGTGATTGAATCACTCAGTGAGTGACAACCATGCCTACTACTCTAGTGGGCTTTTTTTTTTTTCCATTCAAATATTTACACTTCCTTCCCTCCTCGCAATCCCTCCCACTCCCCCACACCCCCTCCTCCCTCTCCCTCCCTGCTTGAGAGAGGGCAGGGAACCCTACATCCAAGGCCCTACCCCCTATATCCAGGCTTAGGGAGCTGTACATCCATATAGACTAGGGTCCCAAAAGCCAGAACATGTCATAAAAACAAGTCCCAGTGCCTGTTTATCAATGGCTTCTCAGTTAGCTTCCATTGTCAGCCACAATCAGAGAGTCCAGTTTGATCACATGCTCATTCAGACCTGGTCCAGCTGGATTTGGTGAGCTCCCATAAGACAGGCACACTGCCTTAGTTGGTGGACCAAACCCTCGCGGTCCTGACTTCCTTGCTCGTCTTCTCCCCTCCTACTGCCTTTCAACTGGACCTTGGGAGCTCAGTCAGTTGCTCTGATGAGGGTCTCTGTCTCTATCTTCATCCGTCGCCGGACGAAGATTCTATGGTGATATTTGAGATAATCATCAGTGTGATAGTGGGGTAAGGCCAGTTCAGGTACCCTCTCCTCTGCTGCTCAAGGACTTATTGAGGACATCCCCGTGGACACCTGGGATTCCCTCTAGAGCCAAGTCTCTTGTCAACCCTAAAATGGATCCCTTAATGTATGTATCTTCTTCCCTGCTTTTATATCCGCCCTTCCTCCATCTCCACCCTCCTATTCCCACAAGCTCTTGCCAGTCCTATTTTATTGTTACTAATTTCACCTGATATTAAGACAACATTGGAGTTACTTTATTAGCCATTGTTATATTCTTTCCACTTGTCTTACTGTCTGCAACATCTGTTTTCCATCCTCATCACATAGTAACAAAAATGAGGTTCTTCTAAAGTCTTGGCCGAATCATGCTGGCCTGGTATTTTTCCCTTTCGTTGGGTGTCGTTTTTCACTTGGGTCAAGGTTTAAATTCTTCCCTATGTCCTATAACTGAATTATCTAGTGTATTGGATTTTCTAAAATGACTTGATTTTGCTTTATATAATTACACATTTATTGTTGATGCTATTGGCTTTACATATATGAAACTCTTCTTTGTTGACCTCTAATTTTAAGAGATATGTGTAGAAATTGATAGGACCATCATCAAAAACAAGATACAAAGTAGCCCATCAGAATCTTTATTGTCACATTCTCTGAAAACTTATGGATCTTCCTCCATCCTTGGAGTTTCATCTTTCCACAAGTTTTTATAATTTGAATTTTAGAAGATATGCATTCTGCATACTGGTTTCATTGACTCTGTTGTTGCTTTTGAGATGTGTTCACATTGTTGCACTTATAAGTATTTTTAAGTTTTTATTGTACAATAGCATTCCATTGTATAGATGCACCATAGTTTATACACTCACATTCTTGAAATTAGTCATTCAAGAAGGTGAGTGTATAAACTAAGGAGGTAAGTGTATAAACTACAATGCATCTATACAATGGAGTAACATTGCTGGCTAATGATGTAGTGTGTTTATTGTCTGCCATATAACTTTTTTAATGAAGATATAATCCAAGCCTTTGTTATCTTTTTCTCAGGGTTGGTGGTTTGTTTTTCCTGCTTAGTTTTTGATTGCTCAGCACATATTTTAGGGGAATCGTTTCAGTTCCTTCAGGGGGATAAGTTGACTTTATCAGTTCCTCTTTGTATCATTTTGTCTCACAATTTTCCCCACCTCCTTCGTCTAACTGATCTAAAATCACAAGCATAATCTGATTTTCTGCTCCGTGCTCTAGAGTGTCATGTTTTAAAATTATCTTTAAGATCTATATTGAGTTAATATTTGTGTTAATTTGTGAGGCTTCAGTACACTTGCTCAGTTTCCATTTATTTCTCATGGACGGTGTTTATACCAACATTTATTTAAAAGACTTTCAGCAGCCCATCAGTTACTCTTGTTCATTTACTATCAAACAACTTGGCTTGTTTGTCAGGACATTTATACATTCTCCTGTGCTTGCTGACTTTTCCAGGTCATGAAAATGAGATGCTTCCTTCTCCATTCAAACCCTCTGGGTTCATGTCATTATAAACTTTTCAGCACTTACGTCTCTTGTTTCTTTCCTTAGATTTATATGCCAGTGTTTTAATCTTCTAAAATATGTTTTAATTTAAATTGTCTTGCTTCCACATTCTAAAAATGTAACAATAGTATCTTCTTTTTATGCTCATCATGTATTCTGTGGTGTTGCTATCCTGATTGCTCTTTCTAAATTTTTTTGCAGATGATTAGAACCCTGGAGAATATATATATGTATATATATATATATATATACTTTTTATTTCTGATGTCTGAGCATATTTTTACTGTCTTTATTTAAATTATTTCCTCCACTGCATTTGTTTGTATTCTCAGCATGCTATAAAGGAGAAACTATATTGATGGACATCTTTGTCTTTTCCTTATGCTTTGGCAGAAAATTAAGCTGTGCGAGTAACTGTTTTTTTCATTTAACACACTAACCAGTGTTTTTTGCATTTAACTAATTAATGCTAGGATTGAGATCCTGGCATTTTAGTGAGGAACTTTTCTCTATATTCACTGGTGATATTGATGTGTATTGTCTCTTTATGTCTCTGTCCACTTGGAACTCTCTCCCTCGCATGTGTGTGTGTGTGTTTGTGCATGAGAGAGAGGGAGAGGGAGGAAGGGAGGGAGGGAGAGAGAGAGAGAGAGAACTGGCATTGTCTTTTTCATTAATGTCTCATAAAATCTGGGGAAATAGATTTTTGTTTGTTTTCTGGAAGCAATTACATCTAATTATTGTATATTTTCTTTAAAAGTTCAATGTGACCTCCTAGTACCCATATCTGGTTTTTGAGCATTTCCCCTCTGTATATGCTTAACAAGAATTGCATCTTTGTAGTATTGATATTTTCATTACTCATATCTTTTTTCTTTCTTTATTTTTTAAGACCAATCCAAGTTCCCTCTCCTTCCCACCCTTCCACTCACCTCACCCCCCCTCCATCCATTCCTCAGAGAGAGTAAGATTTCCCATGGGGAGTCAACAAAGTCTGACACATCACTTTGAGACAGGATCAAGGCCCTACCCCCATATCTAAGCTGAGAAAAGTACCCCTCTAAAGAGAATGGGCTCCAAAAAGCCAGCTCAAGTACTAGGGATAAATCCTAGTCCCACTGCCAGTGGTCCCACAGACTGCCCCAGTCATACAACTGTCACCCACATTCAGAGGGCCTAGTTTGGTCCTATGCTAGTTTCCACTCTGTCAGCACAGAGTCAGAGAGCTCCCACTAGCTTAGGTAAGCTGTTTCAGTGGATATTCCTCTTATGGTCTTGACCCTGTTTTCATATTATAGCTCCTCCCTCTCTTCAACTGGACTCTCAAAGATCAGCCTAGTGCTATCTGTGGATCTCTGCATCTGCTTCCTTCAGTTGCTGGATGAAATTTCTATGATGACAATTAAGGTAGTTGTCTTGTTACTCTAGTTATAACTTTGAGTACTATATTGAATAGATATGAAAAGATTGGACAGCCTTGTCTTGTTCCTAATTTTAGTGGAATCACTTTGAATTTCTGCCTATTTAATTTGATGTTGGTTGTTAGCTTGCTGTATATTGCTTTTATTATGTTTAGATATGTTACTTGTATCCCTGATTTTTCTAAGACCTCTATCATGAAGGGGTGTTGGACTTTGTTGAAGGCTTTTTCCACATCTGTTGAGATGATTATATGGTATTTTTCATTCAGTTTATTCATATAGTGGATTACATTGACAGATTTTTGTATGTTGAACCTTCCCTCAGTCTCTGGGAGAAAGCCAATTGGACCATGGTGGATGACTTTTTTTATGTGTCCATGGGTTCAATTTACCAGTATTTTATTGAGTATTTTTGCATCAATGTTCATGTGGGAGATTGGTCTGTAATTCTCTTTCTTAGTTGAGTCTTTATATGGTTTGTATATCAGGGTAGTTGTAAACTTGTAAAAAGAGTTTGGCAATTTTCTATCTGTTTCTATTGTGTGGAACAATTTAAGGAGTATAAGTATTACCTCTTCTTTGAAGTTCTGGTAGAATTCTGCACTGAAACCATTGGGTCAATAAATCGAGACTACACTTTTGTTTCCAAGTATTCCAGACCCAAATGGTCACACAGAAACTATATTAATTACATTACAGTTTGGCCAATGACTTAGGTGTATTCCTAACTAGCTTTTACATCTTAAATTAACCCATTTCTATTAATCTGTTTATCACCACGAGGCTATGGCTTACTGGTATGATTCTGGAGTCTTTCTTCTTCTGCAGGTACATGGTATCTGCCTGACTTTACCTTTGTTCCTCCTTTGTCTCTGCTCGGATTTGCCACCTTGCTATATTCTACACTACCATAGGGCAAAACAGCTTGTTTATTAGCCAGTGGTAATAAAGAATATTCACAGCATACAGAGGGGAATCCTATATCATCACCCCTTTTCTGTCTAAATAAAAATGATGGTTTTAAGCTTGACAGAGTAAAATTGCATATAAAAAGCAGATATCAAGAAAGAATTAGAGTTACAACATTTTTTGGGAGTTTAAAGTTTCCTATCTAATTTTTCTTTTATCACAACTAAGGAAAACTATAACTATCTGTTTTCAACTCAGTCAAAGACCCCAGAAGGATATAATATTACCTAAGTTAATAGGAAGTGCATTGTAAGCAACTTCCAAAACTCTAGAATTGACAGAGACATCTTGCTGCCTGGACAGTCACCCAAAGTTCTTCTGTAACATTCGGGCATCCATCTTCAGCCTACAGGCCCATAATATTCAGCAGACTTTTTCATGAAGCAGGAAATTTGAAAATCTGTTCTGCCTTGTAATGGCAAAGTCCATCAGTTGCTTTCTTCTGTGTCCTGTAGAATGTCTGGCAGACTCTTTTATGAAGCAGGAACCCTGAAGGACAATCTCACCTTTAGGCAAGTTCAGCAGTCATTTTTCTGTGGGCTTTGCATGTCCAGTTCATACAGCATAGCATCAAACACTCCAGATTCTTGCCATTTGTCTAGCCTTGTCACATTGAAGACAATTTCCATAATGAGTTCCTTCAATGCCCATCAATTTCTCGGAAGTAATTAGTGCTGCCAGAAGAAGACATGTCTCACTTTGGAGAAAAGTCTAAGTTCTTCAAACATTTTAAATGCCATATTCTGCAGGTTTTGAAGTGAAGATTATCTAACTGAAATATATCGCTGTATATGTAGAAAACCTAGCTAATGTAATGTAATTAAAAATTTGATTATTATAGATGACTATCCATTAATCTGTATTTCTTAACTATATATTACATTTTTAAATGAGCTGAACAAATTCAATACCTTAACCAAGAGCAGAAATACATGTACACAATGTAATAAAATCAGTCTTAAATTTGTATCAATAGACTAAGATCCATACCAATGCAAAGTGTTCATCTTATATCATATCCTCCTTATTTAATTTTTTTACAACTTGACTGTGATCATTAATTATTTATAACCAACCCTTTTGGAATGAAAATAAACATTTATAAACAATCACTTTGGGAATCAGGGTGTAGTTTTCTTCAAACTGTTTCCTGCTGTTTTTTTGGGTGAAGTATTTTTAGGGTTCATGAAGACCTTCCAAGGGGTCTTGTTTCATTAAACCACATTAGCTTGAAAGGAATCTACAGGTTCTCATCTTTTGTGGAAACAAGAGCAGAACCTTTTCTTTCCAAAGTAATATACCTTAAACTTAAATTTTGAAGTCAAGATAATTTAAAAATATATGTGTTGGTTTAGCTTAACAGCTCCCAGATTCAAATATCTCTCTGTAGTCAAGACATTCAAAGAAAATACAAAAATATACATAATCCATACTCTCTATGAATTTCCCATCTTTACATGGCTTTTTTTTATATTACCTTTACTATATCTTTAAAGACTTTGTTTTATTTTTTAAAACTATTTTTTCTATAACTGCCTATACCCATTTTCTTTTTTCTTAAATGTACATACATTTTAAAAACACATTATGACTCATTGAGAGGATTATTTTTGTCTGAATCTGTCTTTATTGTGTATCTATAATCTTTTTTTTGATCACTGCTGTAAACTGTTAAGTGGGCTTGGCTGGGACCATAATGACCCTTTAGCTGTTGGTTTTAACCTGCCTGGCTTTCCAACATGGCAGAGGTCCATTTATAACTTACTCTGGGAGCCATGCTTACCACCCTAGCTCTAGGAAGCAGTTTGCCCAGGCCACCACCAAATAACTTGCTACATGCTGCCCACAAACCCCCCTCACGTGCTCCTTTACAGGACCCCTTGAAAGATCCAGAGCCATTTGTACCACCAACATGAACCAGGAATCTGTGTCTTAAAGGAGCTGTGCAGATTTTGCTACTAACGCTGTGTTTTAAAAGAGCTGTGCCCATGCTGGTCGCCAGCAATCAGAGCCTATCTGAAAATAAGCAGATACCAAGAAACTCCAATTGACTCCTTTTTTTATTGGTCTAAAAGCTTCCTTTTTACCCCTCAGGCTTTATGTGGAAGTATAATACTAAACATTGGGCACCATTACGTAAATAGAGAGTGCAGTTTTATTTCCTTACTTCCCAGACCCAAATAATCACACAGAAACTATATTAATTATAACACTGTTTGGCTAATGGCATAGGCTTATTACTAGCTAACTCTTACATCTTAAATTAACACATTTATATTAATCTGTGTATCTCTATGAGGCTGTGTATTACCAGTAAGATTCTGGCATCTTTCTCTTTCGGCATTTACATGGTATCTGCCTGATTCTACCTTCTTTTATGCTCTATTTCTACTTGGTTTTTCAGCCTTGCAATATCCTGCCCTGACATAGGCCAAAGTAGCTTCTTTATTAACCAATGGTAATAAAACATATTTATAGCATACAGAAGGGAATCTAATATTTTTGGATGCTTCTATTTCTTTAGGGGTTATGGATCTATTTATGTTGTTTGTCTGGTCTTGATTTAATTTTGGTATGTGATACCTATCTAGAAAATTCTCCATTTCTTTTAGACTTTTGTGGAGTACAGGTTTTGAAAGTATGACCTAAAGATTCTCTAGATTTCCTCAGTGTCTGTTGTTATGTCCCCCTTTTCATTCATGATATGTTAATTTTATATTCTCTATCTGCCTTTTGGTTAGTTTTTTTTAAGGGTTTGTCTATTTTGCTGATTTTCTCAAAGAACCAGCTCTTCGATCCATTGATTCTTTGTATTGTTTTCTTTATTTCTATTTTATTGAGCCTTCAATTTGATTATTTCCTGCCTTCTACTCATTCTGGGTGAGCCTTCTTTTTGTTCTAGAGATCTCAAATGTGCTGTTAAGTAGATAGTGTGAGATTTCTCCACTTTCTTTATGTAGGCACTTAGTGCTATAAACTTACTTCTTAGCACTGATTTCATAGTGTCCCATAGATTTTGGTATATTGTTCCTTCATTTCCATTGAACTTTAGGAAATCTTTAATTTCTTTCTTTATTTCTTCCTTGACCCAGGGTTTATTCAACTGAGCATTGTTCAATTTCCATGAGTTTGTAGGCTTTCTGCAATTAGTGTTGTTATTGAATTCTAAGTTTAAGCCATGGTTATCCAACAAGATACAGGGTGTTATTCCAGATTTTTTTTTGTATCTGTTGAAGTTTGATTTGTTACAAAGTATGTGGTCAATTTTAGAGAAGATTCCATGAAGTGCTGAGAAGAAGGCTTATTCTTGGGTACCTGAATGAAATGTTCTACAAAACTATTAAGTACATTTGAGTCATGACATCTGTTAGTTCTCTAATATGTCTATTAAGTTTCCGTCTGACAGATCTGTCCATTGGTGAGAATGGAATGATGAACTCTCCTCATATATATATATATATATATATATATATATATGGGGTTTGATATGTAATTTAAGCTTTAGTAACATTTCTTTTACAAATGTGGGTACCCTTGTATTAGGGGCCTAGATGTTAAGGATCTTGATGTATTTTTTTCCTGTGATGAATATGAAGTGTCCTTCTCCATCTCTTTTGATTGATTTTAGATTGAAGTCTATTTTGTTAGATATTAGGACAGCTACACTCATTTGTTTCTCTGGTCCATTTGATTGGAAAATCTTTTCCCAATCCTTTACTCTGAGGTAACACCTGTCTTTGAGGTTGAGGTGTATTTCTTGTACGCAGCATAAGGATGGATCCTGTTTGCATATCCATTCTGTTAGCCTGTGTCCTTTTATTGGTGAGCTTAGTTCATTTATATTAAGAGATATTAATGATCAGTGGTTGGTAATTCCTGTTATTTTTCAGTGGTAGTGTTTGTGTTTTTCCATTTTTGGAGGTTTGCTGGTGGGAGCTTGTCTGTTGCCTATATTTTCATGGGTGTAACTAACTTCCTCGGGTTGGAGTTTTCCTTCTAGTACTTCTGTAAAGATGGAATTGTAGATAGGTATTGCTTAAATATGGTTTTGTCATGGAATATCTTGTTTTCTCCATTGATGGTAATTGAAAACTATTCTGGATAGTAGTCTGGGCTTCTATCTGTGGCCTTTTAGTGTCTGTAGCATATCTGTCAAAGACCTTCTGATTTTCAGAGATTCCATTGAGAATTTAAGTGTAATTCTGATAGGTGCCTTTATATGTTAGTTGACCTTTTACTTTTGCAGCTCTTATATTCTTTATTCTGTATTTATAGTTTTTTTATTATTATATGATGAGGGGACTTTTGTTGTTCCAGTCTATTTGGTGTTCTGTAAGCATATCCTTCTTTAGGTTGAGAAAATTTTCTTCTATGATTGTGTTGAATATATTTTCTGTGCCTTGGAACTGTATTCTTCTATCTGTATTATTCTTAGGTTTGGTCTTATTATGGTGTTTCAGATTTCATGGATGTTTTGTGTTACATTTTTTGAATTTAACATTTTATTTGACCGATGAATCTATTTCCTATATCATACCTTGAGCTTTTGAGTTTCTCTGTTTCATCTCTTCTATTCTGTTGATTATGCTTTTATCTGTAGTTCCTCTTTGTTTAACCAGATTTTCCATTTCCAGAATTCTCTTGGTTTGTGTTTTCCTTATTGCCTCTATTTCAATTTTCACTACTTGAACTTTTTGAACTCTTTGCTTCTTGTTAATTTGTTTTTGTCCCCTTGGGTTTCTTTAAGAGATTTATTGATTTCTTCCATTTTTTTTGTTTGTCTTTTCCTCTATTACTTTAAGGAAATTTTTTTGCTTCCTGTTTAAGTGTTTCTATCATCTTTCTAAAGTTATATTTAAGGTCATTTTCTTCTGTTTCTTCTGGTGTAAGATGCTCAGTTATTCCCGTTGTAGGACCACTAGGTTCTGGTGTTGCCATATTGTGCTCTAGGTTGTTGAATGTATTCTTTCATTGGCACCTACCCATTTTTTCCTCCAATTGGTGCAGGCAGTGTCTTTGCCTCTTGGTCTAATCCTTGCAGTCAGTGTCTGTTTCTCTGAGATCTTCTCTTGGACTGTGTATTGCAGTTGCTGTCTGTTTCTCAGGAAGCTGCTGAGACCTCTGGGGTTGGGTGTGTTTTGGGGAAGAATGGGACTAGTAGATTAAAGATTTCAATGCAGGGGTGTTGGAGCAGCCTGCCTGCAGGAGACTAGCCTGTTGTCAGGCTAGTGCAGCTGAGGCAGGTAGAAGAGGAGTCTGGGGGTTTTGCTCTGGAGCCTAGCCTAGGGCCTAGACACTGGGTTGTCCAGCTGGGGGCTGATCACTCACCTCTTGCTCTGCTCTATAGTCACAGTCTGTGTTCCAGAGCCGTTGCTTATTTCTTTACTTTCTTTTTTTTATTGAAAAAAAATTTCCGCCTCCTGTCAGCCTCCCATTTCCCTCCCCCTCCCCCCACTCCTCTCCCCCTTTCTCTCCAGTCCAAAGAGCTGTCAGGGTTCCCTGCCCTGTGGGAAGTCCAAGATCCTCCCCCCCCCTCCATCCAGGTCTAGGAAGGTGAGCATCCAAACTGCCTAGGCTCCCACAAAGCCAGTACATGCAGTAGGATCAAAACCCAGTGCCATTGTCCTTGGCTTCTCATCAGTCCTCACTGTCCGCCATGTTCAGAGAGTCCGATTTTATCCCATGCTAAATCAGTCCCAGTCCAGCTGGCTTTGGTGAGCTCCCAATAGATCAGCCCCCCTGTCACAGTGGGTGGGTGCACCTCTCGCGGTCCTGACTTCCTTGTTCATGTTCTTCCTCCTTCTGCTCCTCATTTGGACCTTGGGAACTCAGTCTGGTGCTCCAATGTGGGTCTCTGTCTCTCTCTCCATCCATTGCCAGATGAAGGTTCTATGGCGATATGCAAGATATTCATCAGTATGGCTATAGGATAGGGTCATTTCAGATTCCCTATCCCCAGGTGCCCAAGGAACTAACTGGGGACTAAGCTATTAGTTCTTGGCAACAGCTTTCAAATGTCTGATTCATTTAATATAAATTGTTCAATTCATATTATAAGGCTTGCTCTTAGTATTATCTTTTCATGTTTTTAGTAGCTGCAGGCTTTGTAGTGATAATTTATTTCTTTCCTGGTATGACTTTGTGGTAAACTCCCTGCTTTGATCAGTTTGACTAAAGGTTTACTAATGCTATTTTCAAAGAAATAATCTCTTGATTTCATTCATTATTCAATTCAGTCTTTAATTTGATCCCAGTCTGTTTATCATGTCTTCCCTTCTGCCTAAGTTTACTAATACACGTGTAACTTAACCTACAGTTTGGTTCTTTTCTTATTTGATCATTTCTTGCTGTAATTTTTCTGTGAGAAATATTTAAGTTGGAATTTAATTTCTACTTCTAAGCTTTAATAAGCTTTTCGTTCACTTTTATGTTAGAAAATTTTCTTGTTTTTTATATGATGGCCTAAGAATTTTAGTATTTTGAAGTTAGTTTTTAGCTCATGATTTCTAGTGTAATTTCATTATGCATGAGAATGTGTTTTTAATTAAAATGTATTGAGATGCTATGAACCCTGATTATTTGGTCTGTTTAGTTTTGTATTGTCTGGAAAATACTTTATATTAGGCTACTATTGGCTAGAAAATATATTTTAAATCATCATTTATTATGCGTATGTGTGTGTGCCTGTGTACATGAGTGTTTGTCTACAGCTTCATATTTTTGTGGCCATAGGCATACAGTAGTAGGTGTGTTGAGGTCAGACAAAAACTTGGAGTAGCTTTGTTTTCTTTGCATCATGTAGGGCCTGGGGATAGAATGCCAGTAATCAAAGTTCCAGGCATACACCTTTATTACCTGAGTTATTTTACCAGCCCTAGAATATATCTTGAACATTTCTTATATATAGTTAGGCATTCACATTTTCAGTGCTTTTATATAATTTCTATTTGTTTTTATTTTGTATAAAACTGGTGAAATTTCTAAATATAATTATTTTCATATCTTCTTAAAGATTTTCAGATTTTGCCTCATATATGTATAAGCTTTCTTTTAGGTGAATATATATTACATATATCTGACTTTTCCCCCTTTATTTTCTTATCATCTTGAATAAAATGACTTTGGTGTGTATTTATTTTAATTTATCCTGTTGGTGTTTGCTAAGTCTATTGAATCTATATGTTAGCCTTTAGCTAAAGACGGCAAGTTTTAATATGTCTTTCACTGTGTTGTCTCTGGATTTTACTAAGCTAACAAGGCTTGATCACTGTAGATTTCAGATATGAAGTTTCTATTGTGTTTTCTTTAAATTTCACATTTCTATGGTGTTTAAATAGAAAACTGGTCATCTTCAATTATCAGATAATGTTTATGTGTGCTTTAAAGTTGCCATAATTGTTACATCTATGTTGTCTCGGGATGGTATGTGCTGATCTTGTTCTCTTTTGAAAGAGATTCTATTTTAAATTATTTAATTAATAATTTTAGATTGTGTTCTAAATATTTTGAATTTTCAGAATCTAAGTCTTGTTTACATCCTATGGGAAGAAATACTTTGCTTTTGTTTTTAGTTTAAAATGAAACAGATCCAGTTAGGAATATTTCACAAGTTGCTGCTTTAACCATGTGTTAAGTGTTTATGGATTTTTCCAAATATTTTAACATGCGTAATTCAGTGTCTAGTCTCAGATCTTAGAAACGTTTTAGTCCAGTAGTTAGTTCTTAGAACATTTGGTGTGCTGCATATGGTGAGATCCACTTGAACAGTTTCAGGCTCAGCTCAGGAGTTCACACATCGCTTAATGGAATCGCTGTTTGAAGTTCCCATTGACACAATATCGCCAGAATTTCTACTTCTCAGGTACTTGACCTGCATTTCTGGAAGAAAGTGATGATTTTAGTTCAGCTGGTTTGCCAAACACCTGAGACTGTCCTTGTATGTGAGCTAGGAAAATGGGAAGAATTAAGATGCTTTTCTTTCTTACGTCATTTTGTGTTGCAATTCAGTGACCTATGAAAAAGTTTTCCACTCTTTGTAATTTTTAGGACCTCGTAGAGAAAGATATTGTTATTGTCATCACTGTCTGAGAGCATGGAATAAAAGAAAGAAATCAAAGACAGGCTTGTCTTAGGACTGCTATCTTTACCTGGTGTGTGTGCATCATTTGTGCTGCCTTGGAGTTCAGGCTGGAACAGAAAAGAAAGAAAGAAGTGCCCCTTCTGATGTGGGGCCATGTTGAGATGCTCTATAGATTGTTTTTGTGTTTTTCTTACTGACACAATGTTAGAGAAAGGGTGGGGAGTACATTGCTTATTAGGTTTTGCCTAGTACTGGAATTTAAATTCATCTTAAAAAGGAATCAAGGAAAAGTAATAGCAATAAGCAAAAGAAGTCATGAAATAGTTGGATAAAAGAAGGAAGACTTAAGTATGCAGGTCTCTTGAGATCATACCCACCCAAGAGTCATTATGTGTCACATGCTTGGTAGATAGCATGTCTTCTAAAAATTAAGCTGAATTAGGAACTAAATTTGAAAACCACTCCTGTCATATTTGTGGAAAATGCAACTGACACAAGAAACCAAACATAAGCTTTTTAATCAGATGCCCGTTTCAAAAACTGGAAGTAACTTCTACCAACTGTCTTCTGCTTATTATTTGCAAGAACTTCAGAGTCTACAATTGGTCCTGCATCAGGAAAGAGATAGCTCAGTGTGTGTAATCCTTGGCTTCACCTTGCACAGCCAGTAGAACATGAGAAGTTCCTTTGTTTTTCCTCCATTTTCATCTTGGATAAAGAAAAGTTAGAGCAAGGCTGGACTCTGATTTATCATCGTGAAGAAAACAAGAGAATTGTCCTCCCAAATAACTATTGGCAGCTCAGTGCTGTAAATAGAAACCATAGTCTCTGTCTCTTAACCCACTGAACAGTATCTTCCTATATAGACCACACTCACACCATGTCACTTGCTGCACACACATACACACACGCACACTCAAATAAATAAATGTCTAGGAAACCAATACAAAAATTTGGTGACTGAATAAATGATTCATAATACCGAAGAACATTAATTTATTTGTGTTGTATAAAGCACAGCAAAAGATAGCAATTCTCACTAATGCTAATTTGTAAATGTCTTAAAGATATTTGGCTCATTAAGTACCAATAGGTTGATGCATACGTTAAAAGGAAAATAATGTGCAGTGAAGAATCTATAGCCTTATTAGTCCTGGCACAGCTCTTAATCTTAGCGCCAGAGAGGGCTCACAATCTAGATAGAGGGCCAGGACCAAGCACAAGGAAGACATTTTCTTCTTTGTGATGTTACAACAAGTGAACGTAATCTATCTGTTATTAGTGGTAGAGAAAATGAATTCTGTTTTTATATTTGATGCTTTATTGTTGTTCCTGGAATTTTCTTCCTTTGCAGTTTTTTTTTAATCTGCTCTCTCTTTCTCTCTCTCTCTCTGCCTCTGCATTTTGCTGAACTGTAGCCTCATCTACTGAAAGGATTCAAGTTCCAGTGACTTTAGGCATCTTTTCTCTTTGTGGATGGCTACTGCCTCACACTTAGGTCTTGCTTTTTCTCTCCACTGATTCTTATTAAAGCCATGCATATTCTATTTTTGTTTTATTCCCCTTCTCTTAGTCTTTTCTGGTAAACTGTCTCCTGTTTTTACATGATAAAATAAACTGTAAGATTGCACTATTAGTTGTAGATTTATGTCTGCATAGTTAGCATGATGGCATATTAGAAATATTAGATTTGTCAACTGCTCAATGTAAAATCATTTATCAGCTGGACTAGAATTCCTCACTGTCATTTTGTTTAAAACCATTCATTATGAGACTATGTTTTCCATAAATGTATATGAATTATAATCACGTATGAGTGAAGACTAGGATAGAAACTTGAATTAAAATGAGTTGAAAGATAAAATGGCAATATAATTAAAATAGAATAGATTGTCCTGGGTGTCCAAATGCTTAGCTTCCATCAAAATCAGTGGCTATTTACCAGAACCAAAAGATTTCTAATTATTTGCGCTGATGTATTTGTTTGTCACGCTTTAAACTTTCCTGTACAGGTTGAAAATCACCAAGCATTGCAATTGCAATAAACTTCAATTTCAGTGTTCTATATTGAAGTTTGCTGGAGAACAGCAACTCTCAACATAATCTACAATGAATGTCACCAATCAGGGACAGATGTGGGTATTTTAGTGTGGCATTCCGCTCAATGCAAAAATGACATTGAATGTTGAATGCACTCATCCATGTGCACAGGTGTTCTCTTTCACACTGTTAGTTTCTTTTCCCAGTGTAATAGCTTCAAGTGCAGTCCTTCGTTTACATGCTCAGGTTCAATGATTACCCATCATTTGTAGTTGTAAGTGTTTAGTAAAAATTTATTTTCCCAATAGCAACAAAAGTATGTAAAGATTAGTGACTTACATTTAGACCTGGTTTATCTTGGTTTTACTCCCAACTTTGCTATGAATTAGTCTTTGTAATTTAATGCAAGCAAATTACTTAATTTCCTTTGAGTTCACTTATTTTTGTGCTTCTTTTGTTTTTTGAGATTATAAAATAATAATATCATTTTCTCCTTCCTTCCCCTCCCTTGAATCTTTGCTCTTTTTCAAACTCCTGTCCTTTTTATTGATTATTCTTTTATTCATGCATGTATATAAATATCTGTGTAGAGGGTATAGGCATTCATGGGATGTGCTTATTTTTGATTTTCCAAGTAATTGAAAAAAAGCTCTTTGCAAATTATTTTATTTTTTTCAGATTAACACTAATACACATAGAATAATGAGCCCACATAAGTGTCCATATTTGGTTTTGCCTTTTTTAATTTAGTAAACATAAGATTAAAGAAACCAATGCCATTGGAAATCTGGATTTGGAAGCAACAATATAACATTTCTATGATCTGCTTTGACAGAGGATAATTTGCCTCAGTCTCTGTAGCACAGTGTTCAAGTGTATCGGATCAAGATGTGTCGGTCTCCTACGTCTTCCTTTTTTACTTCCCTTAGGGAATTTTCCTTTGGTTACACTCTAGTCATAGAGCTCTGCTGCTAATCTTATTTTTTGTCTTATTCAATTTTTTATTACAGATAAGCAGACGACAAGAGCCCGTCAGTTTAGCTACTCCTGAAATGACTCCAAATGTCTGGACATCAGACAGAATGAGTAACTAAGGCTGTATTATTTATCTAATTTTTGCTTGAGACAAAAGTTTTACTCTGTAGCCCAGGTTAACCTATAACTGATTAGTTTAGTCTGGTTTACAAGTTATGGTAATCAGCCTGATTCATGGGCAATGTACAGTTACCAGAATAACTTGTAATGAAGAGTATTAGTGTGTCAGTCAACACCATTTCGTAGGTCAGGAAAGAACCTACTCATGATATGGTCATTTTTATGAAAATGGAGTGATTTTTAGAGTGAAAGGGCAATACTGTTAATGCACTTTCTACTGGAGAATGCCTGGGCTTCATAGTGATAACTACATCAAAAACACCCTTTTTTCTGCTAGATAAGGCAAATCAGGATATTCAGTCGTAATATTAATGAGAAGACCCCATTTTCCAAAGCGCTATCAATTTTAGCATGTTTTGTCTTTTGAAAGCAAGCAAGAAACAAACAAAAACTTTCATCACCTATATCAAATGATTTGACTGCATCACAGCCGACGACGCCAGCAGTGGAACTTCTGGGAGTTAGCTCAGAATCAGGATGCTTGATTCTACCATTGCCTTTTAGACTAGAAGGGTCTGAATTTAATTTTCATTCTTAGAGTTTCTACTGCTGTCATGAAACACCATGATAAAAAAGAAACATCTTGAGGAGGAAATGGTTTATTTCACTAACACGTTCATATCACAGTTCACCACTGAGAGAACTCAGGGTAGGAGATTAAGCAGGACAGCAACCTGGAGGCAGGGGCTGATGCAGAGATCACTGAGAAGTGCTTACTGACTTGAGCCTCATGGCTTGCTCAGCCTGTTTCCTTATAGACTCCTATAGAATCCAGGACCACAGGTTCAAGCTTGGCACCACTCACGATGGGATGAGATCTACCCCATCAGTCACTTATTAAAAAATGCCCTACTTGTCTGCCTACAGCCCAATCTTACCCAGGTACTTTCTCAATTGGAATTTCCTCCTCCGTATGTCTCTAGCTTGTGTCAAGTTGACATAAAACTACTCACCATGCTTCCTATAAAATGTATTTGCCCACAGGCAAGTTCTTTTTGAATATTAAATATTTATTATTTCGGGGTGTACACTAATTAAGTCTGGTCTGTTTCAGTTGTTCACATGTCTGAGTGAAGCAAAGGTTTGGGGTGGTTTGGCTGAAGAAAGAAGTAACATGTGGCTATCACTGCTTTAGAGTTGTATTGATCTCTCTCTCTCTCTCTCTCTCTCTGAATGTGCACATGTAGAGAGAGGATGGCAGAGAGTAAAAGAGGAGATATAGTTTGTCTATTCTCTCAAGGAATTATCAGCATGCCCAAGACAAGATGTGGAACATCTTCTGCAAGGGGAGTCTACACCAATGATCCCCTGACATCTCTTTTTTCAGTTATTTGTAACTGCTCTCTCTCTTATTCACAAGGAAAGAAGGATAAGAAAGGAAAGATGGTTAAAAGCCAGAGTTACTCTTTTAATTATTCTGGACATCTCTTTTTTAAATTTGTATATATTTATAATAAAAGGCAATGGATTTTTTTGACATTGTCACACCTTTTACAATGCAGTACACTCATACTCGCTTTCCGTTCATACTCTCTGGTCCCCTTTTCACTCCCACTGTGCTTCCAAGTGAGGCCCTTCATGCATTTCTTCAGATATGCCCATTTGGTTAAACCTCACTGTGATAGCATACTCCAGCTGTTAGACATGCCTGCATCATTCACACAGGACACTTCCCAACCTTTCTGTCATTCATGATACAAATATGGATTGAGCAGTATTGCCCAGTATCACTCATAATTCCTATGCTTCTCTTGGTTCTATCTAGAGCCAGCCCAGCTTTGTCATAACCCAGATAACTCACCACAGTGAAACAAACTAAGACCTTTGAACAACAACCTACTTTAGCCAGACCTCATGGCTGTGTATGCTTTAATAACCCCTTCCTTAGTGTCTTTAATCTATATGGCCTTAGTTTCTTTATCTAGAAAATATCAAGTGTCTGGGGTACATTGTCTGTACAAACCCTTTGGCATCTAAGGATGCACATTTGAGCTACATTCCCACTGACAGCAGGAAATTTATTTTTTTTAAAGCAGTGTTTCAAGTATCCTAAGACCTTCAAGATAGAGCAATTAAAGCTCTGAGCAGAGTTAAGAGCCTTTAGTTTGAGAGCCAGTCTTTCATTGGGCTGTGCGATTTCTGACAAGACATCAAGTCACTAAATTCATTTACCTGTGAGAAAATACACTTCCAGGCATTTTACAGCAAGATGAAAAGAAATCTCCTGCTTAGTTTTTTTTTTCTGTGTTTGCCTCTTACCTTGTCAAAGGAAATCTCCAAAGGAGATTTACAAGTATGATCCATCCATTATTCACTGCCGGTATGGAATCTACAGGATAAAGAAGACTGGGTATACATTGGGAGTGGGAGTCATATTTAAAGATGAAAGCTGTCCCTTCTGCTTTTCTAATTGTTTTCTCTGTGTCTTTGTAATGCACTTTAGGGGCTTGCATTCAGCTTATGAAGCCTAGTATGACTGACTGTGTTTTTAGCGGATGGATTCTCTGCTGTGAGCTGTGGTTATGTCTTGGAAACTCACAGTAATCGAGTTTGAAGATACTGATGTGCATTCTCAAGTAAGAACCTGGCTCATGGGGCTTTCATCTAGGTCAGACCTTATAAATTAAGTGATGATTTTTTCCCCTTAAGTCTGTAGATTTATCTGAGGTCTTACATTGCCTTTCGACTTCTGCAACTCAGCCAGCCTATGAGTCAGGCAGCATCTTATCCACTTTAAAGCTAATGTTTTGTGGTAGTTGGCAATCCATTTATTAAAGGCAGAAGGTTGGAACACAGTATAATTTGAGAACAATTTCTGAGATCACTGAAAAACCAGAAAAAATGATCTTTCAATATATGTCTCTGAAATTGTGCAGGAATGTGTGTTTTCTAGAATTTTTTTAAATAAAAAGTTAACACACCTTTTTCTAAAGTCCTTAAGTTAAAATCAGCCTCAATAAAGCAAAATGATATCTTTACTTTCACTAGACTTTATTTATTCATCTATTATTCTAAATTGCTTATGAAGTACCTACTGTGTACTAGACAAAGGCAATACACATTATAGTGGATAACTTTGGAACTGCATACAGGTGTACATATATTTGCATTCTAGCTTGCAGCAATCTAAATGAAGCATAACACATAAGAGATGTAATCTTTGATTCTGGTGATTATTTATTTTGCATAAAGAATTGGCAAAACAGACCACATATTGAAAACCCACTGTAAATTAAATGAAAGTGGTAGAAACTTAACAACTTTATACATACCTCCCACACAGTGTTGTCAAGATTTTGAGAACTCAAAAATTAATATAGCTGATACTTGATTAAATAGGTGTTTGTATATGTAAATCTTTCTTCCGATGGTAAAAATGAAGATTAAAAACATCTAGACTGACATAATTACGAGGGGATTTTGAGGCTATAGGATACTGTCTGTGTTATTAATCCCTGTTTCCTAAAACAAGTCACTAAGAGACACTTTTCTACAAGTCTGGAATAACAGAGAGCAAAAAGGACAAAGGGAGTCATTATAGGCATGAAACATATAGGATACTGTAGCTGGAGATATTGCCTCAAGAGGGATGTTGGTTCAGGTGATATTTATGAAAAAATGGAAAACTGTAGGAGAAATGGGCATAATTAAAGTACAAAGTGAACTTTACTGAGAAACATAGTGATGTCAGCCAGAATCAACTATTATCCGATAGAGAAGCTTTTTATTTTATTTTATTTTATTTTATTTTATTTTATTTTATTTTATTTTATTTTATTTTATTTTATTTGTGGAAGCATAGAGTCTCAATGGAAAGTACAGCAGGTTAGGGGTTCTAGTCTTATCCTGCTTTACATTCCAAGGAAAAGCTGAGGAAAGGGCTGAGAGCACCAGGTACAATGGAAGAAGCTCCCCCCCAAAAAGAGCTGACTTTGATTCATGAAGTCATACATTGCCAAGACTAGATTCTGTAGAGCTAGGTTACACTACCCAGTGTGAAGAAGAGCCATAGTTGTTAACCAGCAAACAGATGGACTGACTAGCTGCTAAGTGTCATCATTCCTATATTTTTTAACTATTACCTTTTATTTATTTTGGTATGTGTATGGAGGGAATCTAAGTTGGAGGTCAGAGAACAACTTATAAGAGCTGATTCTCTGCTTCTACCAAGTGGGTTCTGGGAAGGGAACTTGGTCATCAGGATTGGCACTAAAAGGATTTACCTGTTGAACTGCTGATCCCACCATTCCTGTTTGGAAACTGTTACAGGGTTCTTGATGCTGAAGGGACCTAGAGTTCTTGGTATTAAGAAATTCTAGTTTTGTTTCTTAGTTGTTGCTTTGTTAATGAAGACATTAACCACTGTGAAGGGCTGTTATTCATGGAGAAGAACTGCATGTATATAGGTGGAAATGAGGGAGTTTTGAGTTAGGGATTCACTTTGTAGCCTAGGCTAGGCTTGAACTTGCAACAGTCTTCTTGCTGCAACCTCTTGAGTGGTGTTTGATTATAAGCTATATCCTTCATGTCATCTCTAACTACATTACTTAGAATACTTCCCACAATGTAAATTCTATCTAAATAGTTGTTTATTGTGGATTTGGTTTGTGCTTGCTTCTTGGGCTGTTAGGATCAAACTCGGAGTTTTACATTTGCTATATAAGTCCTACATCATTGAGCAACTCCCTAGTCTAAGAATTTTTTAATGTGGTCTTCAGTCAGTTAAAAATAAGCAAGGAGTTCCCAGGGACTTCCTAAGAGACTGGAGAAAGTAAACTGAGATAGTGCATAGGAAGGATGCTAAAGATTCACATAAAATCAAACAGGGTAGTGTGGTAAGTTTGTTCCAGTTAAGCACTCTGGCTGTTTTTCCAGAATTTGACCCCCATTTCCCAGATGGTCCACACAGTTGATCACAACCAAATATAGCTCCACTTCCAGGGCATCTGATTCTCTCTTCTGGCCCGAGCACTGCACCTATAAATAAATAAATAAATAAATGGATTAAAATTCCCAATCCAAACAACTACAACAGCAACACACACACACACACACACACACACACACACACACACACACACACA
>JABTXL010005620.1:20430906-20463303 GCA_025134845.1 Neodon shergylaensis | reverse complement strand
GAGAGAGAGAGAGAGAGAGAGAGAGAGAGAGAGAGAGAGAGAGAGAGATACATATGGTCTACTGGAGGAGAATTGAATGGGAAGGAGGGAAGATGGGAGATGGGAGAGAGAATGAGAGGAGAGGAGGGAGGGGAAACTGTAGTTGGTATGTATAATAAATGGAAAAATTAAAAATAAAAAACCTACTGTCTGCTTAGTTCCTTTTTGTTTACATGTATATGGTTTCAGGGATTTTTATTCACTGCTGAACAGGCAATCAATGGGCTTATCCTAGGGATGGGAGTGATTAATTCCCCTTCCGGCATTCATTAGTTACCTGCAGCTCTTTGTTTGGGTGTGGGTTTCCAAGAAATCTCCCCCTTCCACATCAACATGTTCATTGATTTATGTTATTGTTCTTTTATTGTCTATGCATCCATTTCTAGGAGGAATTGTTTCATAGCAGATTTCCTGGCACTCTATCTTTTATAATCTTCCTATCTCTTCTTGCTTCACGTTTCCTGAACAATAGGTACAGACACCATGATGTGTATGTCTACACTGGGGCTTGTTCTCATTGAAAGGAACATTCAATTCACAATAAGTATGAAATATAAATTTCAATAAAAGTAAAAAGAATTTTTAAGAAACTAAAACCTTCACTTATTTTGATTAAACAACATAACATCATTTTTTAAGAAATATTAAAAATTTACATGAGTGCAAGTTACTTATAACAACAACAAAAATTAACTTACGTGGTTTCAACCTACTCATCACCCTGCTTGACACCAGCAACTTTGAGTTCGAGGACCACTTTCAAAACCCATTGAGTCTTCAAAAAATTTCTGAAGATTGCTATAGAGAATCTTCTAAGCTGACAAACAAATATTTAATTAATCACTAGCAAATGTGAGACTAGATAGCCCCACAAAGAATCACCATCAACAATGTAATCCCAGATGCTTAGATCCATTCAAGAAAGCACAAATGTGACTAAACAAGGAGTATGCCTTCTCTAGAAATTAGCACCTCTTTAATAATGTTTTCTGAGAAAAGCAACTTAGCTACAGTATGAAACAATAATTTCAAAATATCAATTATAAATATATTTGGAGAACTCAAAGAGGATGTGAACAAATCTTGAATGAAAACCACAGAAAGAAAAAAGCCAAACAGTTGAATGAAATAATAAAAACAATTGGGTTTATTAAAGAGATAGAATCCCTGAAGAAAAGCCAAAATAAAGGTGGAAATGAAATTGCAAAAAGTTAAGTAAAACAATCAGAGGAAAGTATAATCACTGGATTAGATCAGACAGAAGAGAGATTAGATCTTGAAGAGCAGGTCGAGGAAATGGATCACCTAGTCAAAGCAGATGTTAAATATAAAAAACAAAACAGAAGCAAAACAATCAGAAATGGAACATGAAGTAAATCTGGAATGTCATAAAAGAACTGAATCAATGAGTAATAAGTATACAACCAAGAGAAGAAACCCAGTGTTGACTGAGCTTTCTGTCCCGCCTGATCCTGCAGCCATTCCATCTCAAAGTAACAAAAAGAGGTCTACATCAATCATAAACTGGTTGGCCTATTAGCTCAAGCTTCTTGTAAATCTTACATCCTACATTATCCCATAATTCTTGTCTGTTTAGCCATGTGACTTGGTACCTTTATCAGTGAGGTATTCTCATCTTGCTTCCTCTGCATCTGGGTGGCAACTGCAGACTGGCTCTTTCCTCTACCCAGAATTCTCCTGTTCTTGTCACTCCACCTCTACTTCCTGCCTGGTTGCCCCACCTATACTTCGTATCTGGTTACTGACCAATAAGCATTTTATTAAAGCAATATAACTGATACATCTTTATAGAGTACAGGATAATTGTGTCACAGAAACCCAGGGGATAAGTAAATATACTATTTTAAACAAAATCATAGAAGAAAATTTCCTAAACCAAGAAATGAGATACCTGTAAAGATACAAGAAACATACAGAATACTAAACATACAGGACTAGAAAAGAAACCAACATACAGAATACTAAATAGACAGGAATAGAAAAGATACTTATCATATCCCATAATAATTAAAACATGAAATGTGCAGAACAACAATAGCAACAACAAAAGGATACTTAAAGTGGCAAGAGAGAAAGACCAAGCCACATATAAAGGCAAGCCTAACAGAAAATCACCTGACTTTAACAATGGAAACTTTGCAATCCAGAAGGGCCTAAACTGATATTCTACAAGTTCTAAAATACCACACATAGATGTCAATACAAACCACCATACCCAACAAAACTACCAGTCATAATCTAAGAAGAAAGAAAATTTTTCATTATAAACACAGATTTAAGAATTTATGCCTTCAAAGACCACTCTACAGTGGATAACAGAAGCAATGGCTCATTCTGAAGAGAAGATTAAATACACACAACATTCAGGAGGGTGCCTATATGTTTTTCTTTGGGTTCTCCTTATTTAGCTTCTCTAGGATCACGAATTATAGGCCCAATGTCCTTTATTTATGGTTAGAAACCAAATATGAGTGAATACATCCCATGTTCCTCTTTTTGGGTCTGGCTTACCTCACTCAAAATAGTGTTTTCTATTTCCGTCCATTTGTATGCAAAATTCAAGAAGTCATTGTTTTTTTTATTGCTGAGTAGTACTCTAATATGTATATATTCCATACTTTCCTCATCCATTCTTCCATTGAAGGGCATCTCGGTTGTTTCAAGGTTCTGGCTATTACAAACAATGCTGCTATGAACATAGTTGAGCATATACTTTTGTTGTATGATAGGGCATCTCTTGGGTATATTCCCAAGAGTGGTATTGCTGGGTCCAGGGGTAGGTTGATCCCGAATTTCCTGAAGGTGAACCCAAAGAAAAACATATAGGCATCCTCCTGAATATTAACCTTCATCAGGCGGTGAAAGGAGACAGAGACCCATATTGGAGCACCGGACAGAAATCTCGAGGTTCAAATCAGGAGCAGATGGAGAGAGAGCACGAGCAAGGAACTCAGGACCGCGAGGGGTGCATCCACACACTGAGACAATGGGGATGTTCTATCGGGAACTCACCAAGGCCAGCTGGCCTGGGTCTGAAATATCATGGGATAAAACCGGACTCACTGGACATAGCGGACAATGAGGACTACTGAGATCTCGAGAACAAAGGCAATGGGTTTTTGATCCTACTGCACATACTGGCTTTGTGGGAGCCTAGGCAGTTTGGATGCTCACCTTACTAGACCTGGAGGGAGGTGGGTGGTCCTTGGACTTCCCATAGGGCAGGGAACCCTGATTGCTCTTTGGGCTGATGAGGGAGGGGGACTTGATCGGGGGAGGGGGAGGGAAATGGGAGGCGGTAGCGGGGAGGAGGCAGAAATCTTTAATAAATAAATAAAAAATAAATAAATACACACAACAGGTGTGCTGGCTAGTTTTATGTCAACTTGACACAAGTTAGAATCATCTGAGATCTGAGAGGAGGGAACCTCAAATGAGAAAATACCTCCATAAGACTGGGCTGTAGAGAAGTGTTTTCTTAATTAGTGATTGATGTAGTATGACGGAGTCGATTGTGGATGGAACCAGTGCTGGGCTGTTGGTCCTGGGTTCTATTAAAAGAAGTCTGAGCAAGCCAGGAGAAGCAAGCCAGTAAACAGAATTCCTCCATGACTTTTATTTGGAATTTCTTCAGTTCCTTCAGCTCCTGCCTCCATGTTCCTGCCCTGTGTGAGTTCTTGTCCTGACTTCCTTTGAGGATGAATTGAAATGCAGAAGAATAAACCAATTAAGCCCTTTCTTGCCCAAGTTGCTTTGATCTTGCTGTTTTATCACACCAGTAGTAACCCTGACTAAAACAAGAGGTTATATGAAATATCCCATATCAGAAGTGCTAATTTAAATAGGTCTAATAAAACAACCCACTGAAGCAAAATAACAGGAACATATAAGCATTATTTAATAATAACTCTCAACGTTATAAAGCATAAAAAAATATAAACAAAAAGAATGAACTAGAAAACAGAATACATGTTATTTTCTGCCTCTAACAAAGTTATCTCACCATCAACAACTGACAATACCTAAGGATGAAGGATGAGTAAATGAACAAAGAAACAAGCAAGTGCAGCTATTCTACTGTCTGAGAAGATAAATTTCACATCAAAAGTAATCAAAAGAGGTATTCAATAAGAAGAAAAATCCACAGAGAAGATGTAAATATTCTAAACTTTTATGAATGAAGCACATTGTCACCCAGTTTCTCAAAAGAAATCTCATCAGGAGTAAAAATCATGAATTGACCCCAATACAGCGGCAGTGAGTAACTCTAAGCAGTTTGGATGCTCACCTTACTAGACCTGGATGGAGGTGGGTGGTCCTTGGACTTCCCACAGGGCAGGGACCCTGATTGATCTTTGGGCTGATGAGGGAGGGGGACTTGTTTAGGGGAGGGGGAGGGAAATGGGAGGCAGTGTCGGGGAAGAGACAGAAATCTTCAATAAATAAATTAAAAAAATCCATTATCACCAGTAGATGTGTTCTCAGATTAAAAACTAAATAGGGAACTCTGAAGATAAATGATGCTATAAATCAGATGTAGCTGACATATCTACAGAACATTATACCAAAACACTAAGGATATGCTCTTCTCATCATCTATGAAAATGACTCCAAAATTGGCTACATATTAGGACACAAAAGCAAGTCTCAACAGGCTTAGGAAAACTGAAATCCCATAATGCTTGATGTAAAACTAGATATCAACAATAGTAGAGATTACAGAAAGTATACAAAATCATGGATGGTAAACAACATACATTGAATTATGATAATCAACATACTGCTGATTTAGGACAAGGAACATATCAAGAAATAAAGTTAAGAAGTTCCTAATATGGAACAAAAATGAAGCATAGCATGCCAACGTTTATGTGAGAATATGAAGAGAGTCCTGAGAGGAAAGTTTGTAGCAATAACTGGAAAGAGGGGCTTGAGAGATAGCTCAGAGTTTAAGAGCACTTGCTGCTTTTGCAAGGGTCCTGAGTTCAGGTGTCAGCAACCACATGTTGGTTAATAACCTGCAACTTCAGTCTCAGGGATCTGGCGTTCTCTCCTGGCCTTTGG
Organism: Neodon shergylaensis; assembly: GCA_025134845.1. NCBI lineage: Eukaryota > Metazoa > Chordata > Mammalia > Rodentia > Cricetidae > Neodon > Neodon shergylaensis. Next base: position 20,458,179 of record JABTXL010005620.1, on the reverse strand, counting down.
AGGCACCAGACAAACATGCAGTGTACTTACATACTTACTGGTAAAATGTTATTTTAAAATAAAAATATTTCATAAACTATTTTCATAAAATAAAAATCATAAAAATTTTAAAAATGACTGAAGATGTCTTATATTAATAATTTAATCTTACACTTTTGAATAGACTTTGACCAAACAAGAACAAGTAGACCCAAGGAGTGAATGAAGAGATAATGAAGATCATGTTGAAATAAATGAAATAAAAATGAAAAAACCCAATAGAATTAATAAATGAAATGTGCAGACAGTTTTTAAGAGAAATTATCAAAACTGACAAACCTTTAGCCAACCTGACAGAAAGAAACGGCTATATTAATAAAATCAGAGATACAAAAGGGAGACATTACAATAGATACGGAAGAAAGGGACTCAAAATGACAAGTGTGCTTTCACTGTTGCTCCGAAGGAAAGAGTAAAAATATGGGAGAGGGAGAGGGAGATGGAGAGAGAAGAAATGAATAACACATTTTATGTTTATCTAAAATTAAATGTCATTTATAAGTATATATGTATAAATATATATGTAGAATAAATGAAGTTTTATTTATAATAATAAATTATCACTTGTAGTGATAATGTTCCTCTTCAGAGCCATAACTTATCTAACAAAATTCTAAGATTAGGCATGAGAAAGCTTTTGGATTGTTGTTCAGAAGCAGTCAAGGGATTCCAAAAACAATATAGGCTATTACTATTGACCTTGCTTTTTTCATAGACTATACACCAAAACCCCATCACTAAAAATATCACCTACTTCTGACATGGGGCTTGGGAAAACCAAGCCTGTTTTGACCTGAAAGCAGCCTCCCTGAGAACTAGATTCTGTATTATCAAAATGTGCTATGCAGGTTTCCAAGGGGGGAAAGTAGTCAATAGCCTTTCCTAGCTCCAGTGTTTATGAACCACAGCAATGACCAGCATGGCAAAACACCCTCAAAGTTCGCTGGTGGTAGCACCTATATTTTTGGTGTAACCAACAACAGTTTAATTGGAATTAAGGACAAATTAACATGGATGGGGGAACTCTCACAAGGATCCATCCTTAGATAAATAGCTGTAGCTAATGTCTGCTGAGAGATGCAGAATCAGTCTTTCCCAGTGATTAAACCTGTAATTGTTTACCCAATACCAGTGGTCAGGCCTGAAAATAGAAACATATGAACAATATTACAAGGACTCATGACAGAGTATTTTATATTGATTCATTGATTATTATAGATGTGACTTTTTGTGTGTAGCAATAATAATTAAAGAAAAAGAGGTCACAAAAAGTGTAAGAAGAAAAAGAGGTCATGAAGGTGATGAGATTGGGTGGAACTAAGGGGAGTTGGAGGAAGGTGGTGGTGGATGAATATAGTCAAAGTACCTTGTATAAATGTATGAAATTCTCAGAGTTAATAAATATTGAGAAAAAATTTATACTCCACTAAACTGGAAAATCTAAAAGAAGTGTATAAATTTCTGTGTATACATGGCATATCAAAATTAAATCAATATAAATTAAATAATTTAAACTGATCCATGAAAATCAATGAGATAATTCTCTGTTCAGCTCAGTGCCCCATTTTATAGTTGGGTTGATTAGCCTTTTACGGTCTAGTTTCTTGAGTTCTTTATATATTTTGGAGATCAGACTTTTGTCAGTTGCGGGGTTGGTGAAGATCTCCCAGTCAGTGGGTTGCCTTTTTGTCTTAGTGACAGTGTCCTTTGCTTTACAAAAGCTTCTCAGTCTCAGGAGGTCCTATTTATTCAATGAGGCCCTTAATGTTTGTGCTGCTGGGGTTATACATAGGAAGTGGTCTCCTGTGCCCATGTGTTGTAGAGTACTTCCCACTTTTCTATCAGGTTCAGTGTGTTCGGACTGATATTGAGGTCTTTAATCCATTTGGACTTGAGTTTTGTGCATGGTGATAGATATGGATCTATTTTCATTCTTCTACAGATTGACATCCAGTTTTGCCAGCACAATTTGTTGAAGATGCTCTCTTTTTTCCATTGTATACTTTTAGCTCCTTTATCGAAAATCAGGTGTTCATAGGTTTGTGGGTTAAAGTCAGGGTCTTCTATTCGATTCCATTGGTCGACTTCTCTGTTTTTATGCCAATACCAAGATGCTTTCAATACTGTAGCTCTGTAATAGAGTTTGAAGTCAGGGATGGTAATGCATCCAGACGTTCCTTTATTGTATGAGATTGTTTTGGCTATCCTGGGTTTTTTGTTTTTCCATATAAAGTTGATTATTGTCTTCTCCAGATCTGTGAAGAATTTTGATGGGATTCTGATGAGGATTGCATTGAATCTATAGATTGCTTTTGGTAGAATTGCCATTTTTACTATGTTGATCCTCCCAATCCAAGAGCAAGGGAGATCCTTCCATTTTCTGGTATCCTCTTCGATTTCTTTCTTCAAAGACTTAAAGTTCTTGTCAAATAGACCTTTCACTTCCTTGGTCAGAGTTACCCCAAGATATTTTATGCTATTTGTGGCTATCGTGAAAGGTGATGCTTCTCTGATTTCCCTCTCTGTTTCCTTATCCTTAGTGTATAGGAAGGCAACTGATTTTTTGGAGTTGATCTTGTATCCTGCCACATTACTAAAGGTGTTTATCAGCTGTAGGAGTTCTTTGGTAGAGTTTTTGGGGTCGCTTATGTATACTATCATATATCTGCAAATAACGAAAGCTTAACTTTTTCCTTTCCAATACGAATCCCCTTGATCCCCTTATGTTGTCTTATTGCTATTGCTAGAACTTCAAGCACTATATTGAAGAGGTATGGAGAGAGTGGACATCCTTGTCGTGTTCCTGATTTTAGTGGGATGGCTTTGAATGGCCAAAAGACACTCAACTTCCTTAGCAATCAGGGAAATGCCAATCAAGACAACTTTAAGATACCATCTTACACCTGTCAGAATGGCTAAAATAAAAAACACCAATGATAGCCTTTGCTGGAGAGGTTGTGGAGAAAGGGGTACACTCATCCATTGCTGGTGGGAATGCAAACTTGTGCAACCACTTTGGAAAGCAGTGTGGCGGTTTCTCAGGAAATTCGGGATCAACCTACCTTTGGACCCAGCAATACCACTCTTTTGAATATACCCAAGAGATGCCCTATCATACAGCAAAAGTATATGCTCAACTATGTTCATAGCAGCATTGTTTGTAATAGCCAGAACCTGGAAACAACCTAGATGACCTTCAATGGAAGAATGGATGAAGAAAGTATGGAATATATACATATTAGAGTACTACTCAGCAGTAAAAACCAAGGACTTCTTGAATTTTGCATGCAAATGGATGGAAATAGAAAACACTATCCTGAGTGAGGTAAGCCAGACCCAAAAAGAGGAACATGAGATGTACTCACTCATATTTGGTTTATAGCCATAAATAAAGGACATTGAACCTATAATTAGTGATCCTAGAGAGGCTAAATAAGAACCCAAAGAAAAACATATAGGCATCCTCCTGAATATTAACCTTCATCAGATGATGAAAGGAGACAGAGACAGAGACCCACATTGGAGCACCGGACAGAAATCTCAAGGTCCAAATCAGGAGCAGAAGGAGAGAGAGCATGAGCAAGGAACTCAGGACTGCAAGGGGTACACCCACACACTGAGACAATGGGGATGTTCTATCGGGAACTCACCAAGGCCAGCTGGCCTGGGTCTTAAAAAGCCTGGGACAAAATTGGACTCGCTGAACATAGCGGACAATGAGGACTACTGAGAACTCAAGAACAATGGCAATGGGTTTTTGATCCTACTGCACCTATTGGCTTTGTGGGAACCTAGGCAGTTTGGATGATCACCTTACTAGACCTGGAGGGAGGTGGGTGGTCCTTGGACTTCCCACAGGGCAAATGGGCGGACGAGGGAGGGGAACTTGATTGGGGGAGGGGGAGGGAAATGGGAGGCGGTGGAGGGGAAGGGACAGAAATCTTTAATAAATAAATAAATAAAAGCACAAAAAAACCTTTACTTTAAAAAAAAGAAAGAAAGAAAACCAGTGAGATAAATGCAATTTTAAAAAACCTTGCAACTAAAAGAAAGCCTAGGACCACATGTGGACACATTACACATACTATATGACATTCCAAAAATTACTAGTACAAATAGTCCTCAAATGATTCTATAAGACAGAAAAGGAAGGAACACTTTGGAATTTTTTTTTATAAAATCAGTATTACCCTGATAACCAAACCAGACAAGATTCCAATTTTAAAAAGGATATTATTGGCCTATCTCTAATAATAATCTTTTTTATCAATAAATTACTTGCAAACTGAGTTCAAGAACACACCAAAAGATTATTCACCTTGATAAAGACAGCTTTGCCTCAGAGATGTAGAGACACTTCAACATATCTAAATCAATAGATGTAATCCTTTATAAAAACAGATTCAAAGAAAGAAATAGCATAATCACCTCACTAGATGCAGAAAAGGCTTTTGACAAAACATAACACTTCTTCATGATAAAAGTTCCAGAAAGAGACTAAAAATACAAAGTCCAAGCATCAACATATTAAAGACTATATCCTTCGGAATCCATAGGTCATTCCAGCCAGGGAAGTAGGTAGGCTAACTACAGATCTTCACTTCATCCTCTATTTCTCCTCCTATCCTCAAGTCTCATCCCCTGATCTGCAGTGGATCCCCTGCTCTGGCCTCCCTTCAGCCACTGCCCCATCTCCAGTGAACCACCCACAGACCTTCCTCTCAAAACTTTCTAACTTCCTTCTCACACCTCATTGCTTTATCCCAGAGCCCAACTCCACCATACATTCACTGGGAACCTACAGGCTACCCTGCCAGGGAAAGCAAGAGCCTAACTGCAGATCTTCACTTCTCCATTGCTCCTCTAAATTCCGTACCCCAGTTTTATTGCCAAATCTATAGAGCACCTGCTATGCCTATAACCACATAATGACCCTCACACATTTACAGTAGATGACTTCAATATCCTACTCTCAACAATCCAGAAATTCAGGAGCTAAATGAAGGGATGGTGTATGTCTTTAATACCAGCACTAGAGAAGAATATAAGGCAGGATAAGACAGGAACTCACTCTCTTTTTAGTCTGAAGTTTTTGCGAAGGTAAGAGCTCTCTAGTGACTTGTCTGCTTTGCTTCTCTGATCTTTCAGCGTGAACCCCAATATCTGTCTCTGGGTTTCTATTATTCGTGCTACACTTTTGTTTGTTTGTTTTGTTCTATTCTGACTTATTAGTTTTTGTTTTATATTATTTTATTCTATTTTTATATTTTAATGTATTTATTATTATTATTATTATCCCTTAGAAGCCTGTTTATTTTCTAAAGAGAAGCAGAAGGGGGTTGAATTCACATGGGAGAGGAGGTGGGGAGGAACTGGAAATAGAGGGAAGGAAAATTGTAATTGTGATATATTATGGGAGGAAAAACAATCTATTTTCAATAAAAATAAAGGTAAAGACAATACAAAAGGAAGAATCATGATGAACGGAGAAAAGCTCAAAGCATTTCCACTAAAATCAATAATATACCCTAGATGTCCACTATTTCCATTCATAGCCAATGTAGTGCTTGAAGTCTTAGTTAGAGCAACAAGCAAAATGAAGAAGATAAAAGGCATGCAAGAGAAAAGAAGTCAAACTATCCTATTTTCAGATGCTGTAATTCTAATTGTAAAAGATTCTCAACACTTTATTAGAAAGCCCCCACAGCTTTTAAAAATTCAACAATATAGTTGGATAAAAAGAACACAGATATATACCAATATACCAATGACAAAAAAAAAAAAAAAAACAAAGAAAGAAAGCAAGGAAACATTCCCATTCACAGTAATCTAAAAGAGTCTTCAAATAAATCTAATGAAATGAGAGACATATAATAAAATTTTAAGATGCTTAAGAAGGACATTGAAGAAGATAGCAGAATAAAGAAAGACCTCTTATCATCTGTTGGTAAATGATCATATTTTACCAAACTAATCTATACACTACGTACAAGCCCTATTAAAATTCTAGCAAATTCTTCAAAGAAATTGACCAAAATAATGTCAAATTTCTTTTGGGAATACATAAAAACCCATCATAGTCAAAATTATCTTCAACATCAGAAAAGCATCTGGATGTATCCCTAAGCCTGGTTTTAAGTTATAGTACAGAGCTCAATAATAAAAATAGCATGGAACTGGTATAATTTCAGAACTGAGGACTCACATATATAACCACCTGGTTTTTGACAAAGAAGCCACAAATAATCATGAGAGAAGTGACATCATCTTCAATAAATGGGCTTAGTCAAACTGGACAGCTGCATGCAGAAGATTAAAACTTGACAGCTATCTCTCAACCTGCCAAAACTCAACTTCAAATATATCAAGGATCTTGACATAACTTGAGATACTCTGAGTATGACAAAAGGAAAAGTCAGGAACACTCTTGATTTACAGGACTAGGTAAAGAATAGAGGAGGTCAGTAAGTAGACAGGCATGAAGACCAGAAATTGACTAATAGAACCATCTGAAACTAAAATGTTTCTGTAAAACAAAGGACTGCATGAGTCAAATGAAAAGTCAGCCTACAAGACAAGACTTAAAACCTTTACTATCTACACATCAGATAGAGGGTTAGTATGTAGCACATAAGCACAACCAGAATAAAAGAAACCCCAATTGAAAACAGGGCATAAATCTAAATAGAGTTCTCAAAAGATGAAATGCAGATATCTGAGATTTTTTTAATGTTCAAGATCTTTAGCTATAGGGGAAGTACAAATTAAAACAACATTGAGATTTCACTTTACCTGAGTCAGAATGACCAAGATTTAAAAACAATCAAATAAAACCAAACAACGACAAGTGACAGAAAATGCTTGAATAGTGTAAAAACAAGCACATATTCATTACTGGTAGGTGTCTAAACCACTCCAGAAGTCAGTGAGGATGCTCTCCAAAATGCTGGAAATAAATCTCCTACACAATCTAGCTGTACTACTGTTGGACATCTAGTCAAATGACTATAACCCTCGCTACAGAGATACTTCCTCTTCCATCTGCATCAGTACTCACTTAATAATACTCAGGAAGGAGAATAGCCTAGATAGCCCTCAACTGATGAATGGATAATGAAAATGTAGAGTTTTTTTTTTACAATAGAGTATTATTTAGTTGTGAAATAAATAACTTATGAAATTTTCAGGTAGATGGATGGACCTAGAAACGATCATTCTGAGCAGAAAACCCAGACACAAAAAACAAACATTGCATATGTTCCCTCGTATGTGAACGATAGCTCTGATTCTTCAGATATATGTTTCATATGGAATACCTAGTGAGGTTAGGGATTTAGAGAGGGCCCATGAATGAAGTTACTTTCAAGGGAGACAAGATAGAACACAGTGCTCTAAAGAGTTAAAGAAAAATGATAGAGCAGGATTGGTTTAATTGGGGTGGGGAAGAGTAGGGCAGTGTAGAGATGAGAATATAGGAAGGGATAGTTAGCATTTAGGACTTCTGAAAAAACCATTTGAGAACATAGCACCAGAGAATTTTTCTAAAATAAATAAATATATCAAGAGAATTTTAATGGAGTTACCCTACAATGAGAATACAATACCAGAACAATAGCAAATAAAAACCCCAGTATCAGGAATAGATTACCTCCTTTTGAATTGTTGGACAATGAATCCCATAAAACTCCAACAATTTCGGGCTATGGCTAATACTCTTGGTAGTCTCTGTTGTCATAAATGTCTATGCTTCATGCTAAACAACATGGAGAAATCAAGCTGGTACTCTGCTGGAAGCTTTACCCTTCCTGAATAGCTTTTGTAGTGCTGGAAGGTGCACTGCATGCTACATTGGGAGAAAAGGAACCATCAGTCTCGCATAGCAGTAGTTCCCGTAATGATAACTTCCTGGACAAGTTAGTGTCACTGGTGAAATAGTGGTGTGCATGCAATAGGAATAATCAATCACTTTCTGATTGGATCTAAGGCTAAATCTATTGGACGGAACCTGAACTATGAGCCAAAAATATGCAAATGGATTTAGCTATGGGTTTTAGGGGGAAACTTAATAATATTATCTTACTTAATGAACATAGTAGTAAAATGACTCCTAACTATTTGTTGTTATGCAGCATATTCTCAGTCCTCATCAGAGATGCTTCTCCTAGTAGTAAATGGCAACAATCGCCGAGACGTTCAACTGGTTAACATGCAGAGAACAAGAGACTACATGTAGTGATAAGCTCTAAATAGTTTGTGCATGTCACACCTTTTCTTTTAAATCATATATGTGTGTGCCAAGCTTGATATAGGCTTTCATCTTTCTATCTTACTGTATTACATCCTTCCATTCATATAGAACAGGTTTAATGATTCATTCTGGGTTTGATTATAGCAGAACTCTATAGTGAACCTTTAAAAAACATAGTATGCAAGCCCATGTTAATTTGGTATAAGAATCAATCTCAAGTCTCAGTTCTCTAAAGTCAGAGTCCTCTATGTTTTTTCTACCTTCCCCTCCCACATTACTTTCTTACCATGAGTCCCATAGGTCCATTTATCCTTTGGTGAAGTAGTAACTGTCTCAAATATGGTTGGTCTCTGTGCTGATGGAGACAAAAGGGAGCTCTTGAGGGCAATCAATAATTAGCTGCTCAGTCCAGGATGAGCTTTCACTCATTGGACAAGAAAGAAAGAGCATCTGATCAAAAGGGACATGCCATCATGTTCTCTTGACAACAGAAGAACTCAAAGACAATCTAAAGGCATTTACACTTTCTTCTGCCTTATCTTATATTTAATCTCTCAGCAAATCTTTCTGCATTTTTGAGTTTTGATTGCTATTTATGATCTTTCACCATCTTCTCAGTCCTACAGAGTTTCAATAGTTCTTCCTTTCAAAACATTGTTATGCAATTCTCAGCCTAAAGAAAATCCCTTCAATTTAATAGGATAAACTTTAAGTGCTTCTTAGATGCAAGGCGTTACTCTAGCCACTGAGAAAAGATTGATGTTAGGAAAAGAAGAGCTGTCAAGGTGCAAAGATGAACAATGGCTCTAACCCCAAATATTTTAGAGTGATAACTAAAAATAGTGGAGCTTGGATGAAAAAAAATATAAAACAATAAAAAACTTTTGATGACATTTATTCTGTGATTCTAAAACTTCTTTAGAAATTATATCTCTTGGTTGTACATGGATTTTGAAATGTAAAAACAGAGTTTTCTTTGCTTTCTAACTTTTTTGTTAAATGCATGGAGAGGGCAGGCTCACAACATTCAGTTGTCATAGACTACATGGATTGCAACATGGGATATGCCGGCATTGTAGGGGAAAAAGATAAAAGAAGGTAAAAGAATGTGATTCAGCTTTTGATGAGATAAAAACATACTAAAGTGTACTGGCAGAGCAATGGTCAGTGAGGAATGACTTGACTCAGGTGTGAGATACATAAGAAAGTCAAATATAAGAGAAAGGGTATGTTATCAAAATGTGTTTTATCTGTTATACCCTAATTTGAAGGTGGGAGCTACATCATGTCTGGTCAGCCTACAGCAGCAAGATCTTAAGAGACTTAGAGGCACAGTCATAATTTATGAACTCTTCATGGGGTAGAAAGGGAAGAATAGGTACTAAGCTAGAGTTTAGACATTGAGCTAGGTTGAGTTGGATTCAGGGTTATCACACACAGCCTTTGAATATAATAATGTCACTCACAGTAGAACCCAGAGTAAGACATAGAGGCTTCCTCTGCCTAGTGTTTCTGAAGATTCTTAAATGCTGGCTACCTTGTCTTCCTTGGCTTAAAGAGCATATAGAACTGATTCTGCACACTGAAGCAAAGTCCTGAAGAATTTGGAAAGACAGAAGTTTACACTGTACTTTGTACTTAGGGTGATTTGAATTAAAATGGACTCTATAGGCTCATAAAGAGTGGCACTTTTTATAAATATTAGGAGGTGTGGCCATTTTGGAGTAAGGAGTAGCCCTAGAAAAAGTATGTCTTTGAAGTTTCAGAAGCCCAAGTCATACCCAGTGTCTCTCTCTCCCTCCTGCTTGTGAATCTGGATGTAGAGATCTCAGTTACTTCTCTGGTACCACGTCTGCCTGTATGCCACCAATCTCCCACCATGACAATGGGCTAAACTTCTGAAACTGTAAGCAAGTCCCAGTTAAATTTTTTTTATAAGAGCCGTCTTGGTCATCGTGTATTTTCACATCAATAAAACACCAACTAGGAAGGTCATGAAATTACATAAAGAGTGTGCAAATCAAAGGAGAAAATAGTCTGATTTTTAGATTGTGAATTAGATTGATCATTTTCTACTATGTCAAGCTTTTAAATGATATTCAAAAGAGAAAGAGGGACAGGCAAATTAAAATATATAAATTTGTTCAGTTCTTTCAAGACATTTTAAGTAATCTTTAACGTGAGAGAGTAAAGTACCCATGGGTCTTAGCGTTTGGCTCTAGGAATGTCATATCACACAGAACATGATATGCCTGACTCTCCTTCTTGACAAGATGACATATCCACCCACTGTGCTGCCTCTCCCAATTTTAATTAAATGCACATATGTTCTGTGTTGTTTTTGTTCTCTCTGTCTGAACTCAACATTGTCATGTTTGAACTCAAATTATTGCTTTGATATGTCCTTACAGTAGTGTAGCTTTAAAATATTCTCTTATGGAGTCTATACCAAAAGATAATATTGAGTGAGTCATCAGGAATTTCTGATGCATTTTTCTTAAAGGCAGATAACATTGCTGGCATGTACTTAGAGTACACAGAAGGAAAGGGTTCTACTGCCTGTCAGTCAGTACTACGGGAGCAGCATTCTGCTTCCTTTCTCCACGTCTGGCTCAGTTTTAACAGAGAGATAGAAATGAGTAGTTTTTCTCACTCCTTGGGTTGAAAGATTTCTTTATGAGCAAAATCAGCTCCTTAATCTTTTTTAGTTTGGCACGATCCAGTTTTTGAGTGTAGACTTTCTCCTGCTTATCCCTGCAGCAAAGAGATGGAGGAATAAACTAAGATAAAACTGCAGTTGTTCAGTTTTACTAAAATAGGCACGGGAGAAGGTAAAAGAATATATTTTTGTGCTCAAAGTGGACTATTCTGTCTTCTTATTGACTGTCTTCTGAACATACTTTCCTGCAGATTAGATGTCTGCATCTCAAAGATACAAAACCTAAGAGACTTTAACCCCAAATTAGCCTTTGAGAAATAATAAAGTTTATGCAAAATATGCAGCACTAAACTTGATAAATGGTTGCATTAAGTAAATTATGATTTTTAACATTATTATATATGTATAACTTCTCCAGTCTACTTAAGTCTGTTGTATATATGTTAATAGATAATGCAAGGAGAAAGCAGAAAGTATACTTGGAACATTGATTAGTTCATCCTTTGCTATGTGTATCTCAAAGTATTTGATTTTTCTTTCCTTTTGGGTAAATAGAACTGTCTATGAGAACCTTAGTGTTTGTTAGTCTAAGCTAACATAGCAGGAACAACATCAGTTCTGATTAGAGCCTGTCTACAATCTTACATCTAGAATTCTACTGTTGAAGAATTGGGACTATGCAATCATCGGATACTTTTAACAATGTGAGAAAACAATTTAAAAGGAAGGGTGTTTCTAAACTTGTGGTTGTAAGGTTTCAGCAATGCTGTCTGGTGCCACTGTTTGTGGATCTGTGGTAAGGCATAACATGGTGGCAGAAGAGGGTGACAGCAAAATTGCTCACATACTGGCAGCCAGGAAGCAGAAAAAGATGAAAGAACTAGACCCAAGAGATACTCTTTAAGGCATGGACCTAATGACATTTTTACTGAGTTCATTACCTCCCAACATCTAAATATGACTCCATCTGTTGATTATTGTAAATTTTGAATTAATGCAACTAACATTAAGTTTCTGAAAATGAGAAAAATTCAAATCATTTTATTTTCTGATTATTATTTTTGACCCTAAAAGAAAATGGTTTTGCTGCCATTATCTTCATTGTTAGTGTATCTTAAATGTCATTTTCAGTAAGTACCATTTAATTTATTATTTATTATTACTATTGAGCAGCTGTGGCCTCTCTCTCTCTTTGTGTGTGTGAAGGTACATGCGTTCTACCTATCAAAAGTGCTTATCATCTCAGACAAATACACGCATTGACAGGGAAGGGGCATATCCTCTGTGTTCTTTGAGTTATTGCCCACATGCAGCATACCATGGAGTCAGCAAGACTTCAATGATTTGAATTATATTTCTCTCTCACTTTCTTCACTCGGCACCAGGCATAGAATATCCTTGACTTCTGGCCATTTTCCATCTTGATTCTTCTCTCTGGGAATTGTAATTGTAACCCTTTATTCTGAGACTCTTGACTATTATCAATTTGAACATAAACAGGATTGCAGAAAAAATAACTACCATTTGGTGGGGCAGGTCTTATTTTCCTCAGTGCAGGGATCAACTACAAGAAAGAAACAAGTCAGACAAAAAGAAAAGAACTTTTATCTTGGATGTTCAGTAAGCTGCCACTTCCAATATTTTCAAAGCAGCAGACCCAGAGGAAAAAATTCAACCTTGTGAACCTAGTTCAGACTGCTACCTCAGCACTTTTCCTATGACCCTTTACTGCCTGCTATATGAGTTAAGAGTGCACATTATCATTGCACTTGCCTTTTAATGGTGATGCTGATACCCTGGCTGTTAATTCCTCTGAGATGTCATGCTCAGTAGCTGCTGGTATTTAATTCTAGGATGACTGCCAACAGTGAAGCATCACTTGGGCTCTATTACATGTGGTCTTCAGAGTAGTAAGCATCATCCAAGTCACTAACCCATTATATTTAACTTAGACCAAGGCAACAGTGATGACAAGTACAACTAGTGTTCAGATAATAGATACTTAATTTGGGGGAAAATGTCTTTGTATACAAATACCCTTTTTGAAAATAAGTCAGAGTGTTTTTGAAAGATTAGCAAATGGTAGAAAAACAACTTCTATACTCCAGTTCAAAAGCCATTTATGTGTGAGATAGAATGAAGAAACAGTAGAAGGCTACCAGAAAGGGACTTTAACACAGAAGCCCAAGTCCCTCACATTCAGCATGCAGAGTTTCTTCTGTATTCTGTATTGAGATCAATTCATCTGAAGAATCAATGTGAAGGGGGTTGATGTTCACTGTGCCAAATGGCAACTTCTGCTTATTCTACTTGAAGACATTTTACTTTAGTTTAGACTAAAGGACAGAAAACCACAGATACACAAAAGGAAGGCATAAACTCCATTGGGAGGGGGGCGATGATAACTGCAAGTCTATCAGTCAGATTTGCTTTGAAACCTTCTAGGAGTTTTTTTCCCCATTTGTGGAACAAACTGATAGTGTGGAATTGAACCTGTTTCCTCTATCCAGGCATTTTTCTAGGTCTAAGATGGCGGGCACGTTGAGCTCTCTGAGATTAACATTTGTCTTATCCTGTTGTCAGGACCAATATTTATGAAAAAATCTTTAATGTTGGGAAACGAAAGAGAGAAAGAAAATCAAAAAAGAAGAGGTTTATGGGTAGAGAAGCAAATACTGTCTCCAATGATTTTTAAGGCCTCTGAAGTCTAATGATAAGAACAGTGTGATATGCAAGATATTCATCAGTATGGCTATAGGATAGGGTCATTTCAGGTTCCCTATCCTCAGCTGCCCCAGGAACTAACTGGGGACATCGCCCTGGGCACCTGGGAGCCCCTCTAGGTCCAAGTCTCTTGCCAACCCTAAGATGGCTCCCTTAATTAAGAAATGTGCTTCCCTGCTCTCCTGTCCAGGTTTCCTTTATCCCAATCATCCCGTTTCCCCAAGTTCCCCCCATCCTCCCCTTCTCCCTTTTCTCTTCCCATCTCCCCTTACCCCCTCCCACCCCACCCCCAAAGATCCCAATTTTTTGCCCGGCATTCTTGTCTACTTCCCATAACCAGGAGGATAGAATCTTCATCTGGCGATGGTTGGAGATAGAGACAGAGACCCACACTGGAGCACCGGACTGAGCTCCCATTGTCCCAATGAGGAGCAGAAGGAGGGAGAACATGAGCAAAGAAGTCAGGACCACAAGGGGTGCACCCACCCACGGAGACAGTGGGGCTGACCTACTGGGAGCTCACCAAGGCCAGCTGGACTGTGACTGAAAAAGCATGGGATAAAATCGGACTCTCTGAACATGGCGAACAATGAGGGCTGATGAGAAGCCAAGGGCAATGGTATGGGGTTTTGTTCCTACTTCATGTTCTGGCTTTGTGGGAGCCTAGCCAGTTTGGATGTTCACCTTCCTAGACCAGGATGGAGGGGGAAGGATTTGGGACTTCCCACAGGGCAGGGAACCCTGACTGCTCTTCAGGCTGGAGAGGGAGGGGGAGAGGAGTGGGGGGAGGGGGAGAGGAGTGGGGGGAGGAGTGGGAGGAAGGGAGGGAAATGGGAGGCTGGGAGGAGGCGAAAATTTTTTTTGCAATAAAATAAAATAATAATAATAATAATAAAGAACAGTGTGAAATGGAACTTGATCAATGACAAGAAAAACACATGAGAAGAAGTTCTGCTGTAGGTTGCCAACCTCCTTCATCTTATTAAAAAAGTGGGAGCAAAATCTGGCAGTATGTAAGGTCATTTCAGAATTGTTGTGACCCTAAACTATTGATCCCAGGAAGAATTATCAGGTGACCATAAACACTTCTCCTTCCTAATTAATTTTCTTTTGAAATTTCAGCTCTTATTTTACTAGTCTTTTGCTTGTTTGACTTCTATGTTTTTCTTAAATTATTTTTATTTGATGTAAAGAGAGACAGATGTGAGTGTGTGTGTGTGTGTGTGTGTGTGTGTGAGAGAGAGAGAGAGAGAGAGAGAGAGAGAGAGAGAGAGAGAGAGAAAGAGAGAGAGAGAGAGATGCTGGGTTGGTAAGGAAGTAGGGAGTATCCGAATTGGAGGAGGGAAAAACTTGATCATATTATAGTTCATGAAAAATTTTTCAATAAAAATAGTTTAAAGATATATCTAAAACCATTAAAGATATACTTAAAATTCTCTGGTTCTATAAATTAGAGAAATGCAACATCTTCTTTGTAGATGGTTGGAGGTTCATAATTAAGTGTTGAATTCAGTCTTGGGTGAAGACAGTGGTGCATAAGAAAGTCCCCAGCTCTCCTGCTGGTTAGGATCTGAAACTCCAGAGATGAGTACTCTATTCTGTACCCAAGGGTTCATTTGCATTATTCAGTTTTTCTTTCAATCCTTTTTAGAATATTGGTTCCCAATCCTCTTTCTCTTGAGGGTCATGAGTTTTAAAAAATTCACAAAAATTTCTAAAACAAAGAAACAGCCACTTTGACTATTTTGTTTCTATCTAGAAAAATTACATTTCTCTTATTATTGACCTGCAATTTCCAATTCTACCTTGTTTGTATGCATCTAAACTAGAAGGCTGTTCTCTGTGAAGTAGCTTACACTCTGGTCCAGAGCTATCTTCTTAATTAGATTTGCTATAATAGCACAACCTGTTATTAGCATTGAAAATGAAGAAATTTATTCTGAATGGACAGTAGCTGTCAGATAAATGCCACGCAAATATATTAGAAACTGACATAGGTAGATGTTTTCCAGGGGGAGAAATTTATTTGTAAGAACTGGTTGATTTCCATACTGTACTCTGTACTGAGACTGTAAGCCTGGCTCTTCCATCCATCTGTTGTGTCTATCATAAGGCTTACCCCTAGGCAGATTTCATGTATTGCCTGAATATAATATCCATTTCTTCATCTAACAATTAACTTGTGTCATAGTAATCTTTATGCTACTAATCAATAGAATAAATTCTTAGCTGCCATGTTTGGAAACAGCAAAAAGAACAGATGGCAGAAAGGAACTAAGATTTCATCTGAAACACCAGCAAAGTTTAGCAATTAGGTATGACTACAGACTAGGCTTCAGAGATCATCAGCAGGACATATCTACACTGTTGCTCCCTTGTAGTACAGTCCCAAGATGCATGATCTTAGCTTGTCTAAAGGCTCACCTTGATCAATTCCTGCTGCTCTTTTCTTGGCCCCAGATGTGTCTGATTTTCAAGCAAAAGTCTAATAAATATTTCTACTACTTCTTATTACTTTCAAAGTAATGCAATTTAAAAAAAAATTAGAGAAAAAAATCATAAATGACATTGCTGATTGGGTAGCTCACTTAATGACAAAGCTAGTGGATAGAAGTAAATGGTCTCAAGAAAAGTTAATTGATAGTCAAAAGCAAAGGTCTGAGAGGTCAGGGAATTTTAAGTCAGCAAGTCCCTGACTCAGAAAAGGCTGTGCTAGAGGCAGCTTGGCCAGTGTGAAGAATTCCCATTGGTTCCATAGACTCAAATATCAATCTCACCCAAAGCAACTCATAAAACATCCAGAATTAAATTATATGTTATCACGTCAAAGTGACATATGAGGACAGCCACTGTAGTTTGGTTGGAAGGCATGTCAAAGAATTTCATGTTTATTACATGTGCAATATGTACAATCTAACACATAATAAAAATATGTGGATCTCTTTTTAAATCGTTATCCCAAACCATTCTAATAAAATATAACAATCATTGTCATATACACCTATATCTAAAACATGTTTATATTTATCTGTATTTATATACACAAAAGTATATAAAATATATGTGTGTAAAATATTACATAAAATTTTGCTTTAATTTTCATTCCTTTTCACAAATAACTGATGAAATTTGGAGTAAAAATGTTCAGTTATTATTGGACCTTTCTGTGCATGTAGTGTTGGGACAGTCTCTCATCTTAACTTTTATTTTTTTAAAGCTCCCTCTCTTAAATACATCTAAATGATTTCCCTCCCCCTTTGCAGCCAAGTCTGAGTTCAGACACTATACCACAGTGGGCTTCGGACTTGTTCTGCTTATGAATCATGGCCTTACCCTATGTTGTCCTGAGAGGAGATTTGGGATGTCAGTTTCTTATTCTGTCTTCAGTCATCATGGTTATTGGTAGCTTGAAACTGATCTTGGGGGGATGAATAGTTTATAGCTCAGAAGCTGAAAAGCTCTACAAAACAGGCTTATTGCTTTTATTTGTATTCACCATCCATGATTACTAGCTATTAAGAATAGAACACTGCCCTTAGTGTTTATAAAAAGCATAATCTTCGCCAAATTTTTGAGGTGTTTTAATATCATGAATATAAGATCTCATCTCAGTTTCTTTCACTGAGAAAATGTACGTTGTATATAATGTGATAGTTGTACTAAGTTCCTTAGTAAATACTCTCTTTTATTGATTTTAGGTAACTTTCACTCTTTGTATTTAGACAATTAAGATATTACTTTAAATACAAAGACTTTGGGATTCTAGGATTCTCCTCTTCCTCTCTGTGTTTCCTGGCTGCCAGCATTTCTTCATTATGTGCTTGCTTCTAGGAATGATGTATGAAGTTGCTACAGGTCAAAAACAATGGTACCAAGAAACTACAGCCCAAAAGTTCCAGTGCCATGAGATAAAATAAATTTTTTCTCTTGTTTTTGAAATAGATAGTATCAGTTATGTTGTCACAGTGAGGGATAGTTGACTAATACAAGAGAATGAACAGGAAGGGCACAGAGGATTTACTTCTTAATCAATGTGCACAGAGGAAGTTGGATGAGATCTTTATATCCAGTAACTGTGCTAATGACAGCTCCACCCCGTAGTGGAAAGTACAGATCCTAAGAAGAGAAGCACTCGTGACTCAAACGACCTCCATAACCCTAGAAAGACCAACAACATCATTCAATGGCAGATGTCCTGATCACAGGAATTTACCTTCTGGCTTTCAAGCACCTAATCAGGTTCAGTCTCCCAGTAATTTGATCCGAGTTTATGGAGCATTCTTTTTAGGATATTTAATCTGTATCAGGTCAATCCAGGGGCAGCAAAGATGATTGCTATAAAAAAATAAAAGTGAATAAATCGGAGACATTTATAGAAAAGCAAGGGGAAATGAGCATAAAAACCCAGGTACCGTTTCATGGGCTGCATTGGCATTTCTTGTAATTTCCCAATAACCTTCTAGTAACCCTGCCCCTTTCTCTTTGAACTTAGCATGACTGTGTGTCTCTTCCAGAAAACTAGATAATTCCCAGCCAAGAAAGTCCTGTTTGGCGTGAGTGAATACTGAGCAAAATTAAGGAGAGTAATATTCACAATGTCTAGAAAGCATCACAACTCAAAACCAGAATCATGCTACCCCTTGGACACGTTAAGAATTCCACAACAGGAAAGAGTTGGAAAGCTGCCATGTGGGAGGCACTTCTACGATGCTTGGCACTAATGTTTTATTTGTTCCTAGAAAGATAAATGTTTTAATAATAAAATCTTCCTTTAAAAAATATTCTTCAAGTCTTTCTTCTATTTCATCTTTAATGTAAATATCCAAAAACCATTCTTATGAAAAAAATGATTTAATAAATGAATGGTTTGTAATTTTTTGGCTGCATTTGGCTGTGGGTGTAATAAATACCTATTAACAGAAACAATAAAGGGAGTTGAAATCAACAAAAAATAATATATTTTTAAGGTTGATTCTTTTTGAAGCCTAAAATCCAAGATTGCCAGAGCACTGTAAGCTGGATATGTCATCGCTGATGAAGTATTTCTTCAATTCCAAACACACTTTCTCAGAAGAAAATGAAACACTAATTCCTATCAGCTTTAACATTTTACCAGTTTCATAAATACTGAGTAACCATTGTATGCATTTCAATATTAGAAGTGATCTTTACTTACTGTATTACATTACACTAACTGAGATTGGCTCAATAATTGTAGCCAACTGGTAGCCATTCTCACAGCAATGTAAAAACATTTGTATTGCTGGAGTGTGTGTAAGATTTTGTTTCCAATTTAATAAATCACAGCTTTTGTGATATGGTGAGTGTGTTGTTCGGGAGAAGTCAAAGCCAGTTTTTAAAAGTCATCTGCAAATATCATTTAGTGGAAGAATGTGGCACAGAAAATGGTAATATTTAGGTGTTTGGGAATTTAGAGATAGAAGGCTAGAAAACAAAGTAGAGAACACACACAGCTCTGAGAGTCTAGTGGACACCCATGATTGCTCTGCCTTTTCTAAGGAAGAGTTAGATAAGAGAATAGTCTAAGTTTTAGAGAAGTAGTGTTGGAACATGCAAATATTTGGATCAATATACCCTCACCTTTCTTTTTTTTTTTTTTTTTGGTTTTTCGAGACAGGGTTTCTCTGTGGCCTTGGAGCCTGTCCTGGAACTAGCTCTGTAGACCAGGCTGGTCTCGAACTCACAGAGATCCGCCTGCCTCTGCCTCCCGAGTGCTGGGATTAAAGGCGTGCGCCACCACCGCCCGGCTTACCCTCACCTTTCTTGATAAAAGAAAAATTGATGTGGGTTTATGTTGGTTGAATTCTGGGATATATTAGAGTTCATAGGCTTATTAGAATCTATTTAAGCAAAAAATCAATGAACATTTTCTAGAAGAATGCAGATGGTAGTCAGAGTTTGCCGCCAATGGAATAAACCTTGAGATCCTTTCATGGATCTCTGATGATCTCTTGGGTGCTGCGTAGATCAAACGTATTTGGAGCTATTGGTTCCCTACCTGCCATACCAAATGCTATTTTTAGTTGATATATTGGAAAGTAGGGGTCTTGCAATCATTTTAAAAGGCGATGAGACCTGTGTAAGAGCCTACGTGGGAGGCAAATAGGACATTGGATAATTCCCACAGAAAAGAGATGCTTGTTTTCGTGTGGAAATTGTTAGACAAAGAGTGAGCGTGAGTGTTGAATGACTTCCTGTCTCACTATGAGACTGCTTCTTTTCATATGCATGCCAATCATCACGTTGCCATCCTCAGTGAAGTCCTTACTAAAGCTGAGCTGACAACAGCTTCATTTTCTTGAACATCTTTAGCTGTGAGCTAAATAAGCTGCTTAAACTGTTATCGTTTGATCCTTGTTACAGTGCTGGGAAGGGCAAGGTCACAAGGGTTCTGTCCTCAAGAATGAATTAGTACTGTGGTTATGTCTATGTGTGTTTGCTCTTGATTTCATTCTGCACACTGGCCTTCACCAGACCCTGGTTCCGTGACCTTGAACTTTCCAGTCTCCGGGTGTATGAGAAATAAATTTCTGCTCTTTCCAAATTACGCAGGCTGTGATGTTCTGTTATACAGTCTTAAAAACCAATGAACAGACAAACGCGTTATAAAATTACAAATTTATAAACCAAATAGCCTTGATTCCTGTTCACTTTTAGTGCCACACGGTTTTCACACTTTTCTCACTACAGACCATCAATGACTTGACTCATCTTTAGCAGAAATCTTGATTAATTATTTACCTAGGTAATTTGCTGTGGCTCTCTGAATAAAGAGGAAAAATAGTCTTCCTTTTGCTGGATCACTTCTGATGGATGGGTTTTATTTTCTCCTCTGCATAACTCAAAAGGAACATCTGAGCAGCGGTTGAAAGACTACCCCAATTATATTTTTTTTTATTTGCTTATTGTTTGTTTATTTATTTATTTATTTATTTATTTATTTATTTATTTATTTATTTATTAAAGACTTCTGTCTCTTCCCCACCGCCGCCTCCCCTTTCCCTCTCCCCCTCCCCCAATTATATTGCACTTAGAGCATCTGCAGAGCTGGTCTTAGAGTCTGGGCCAAGGAAACCACAGCTGTAAGCTCTACTCTTGCTCCTAGCACAGATGCTAAAGCAGATGGAAGGGCAGGGATCATCTGCAGAAAAGCTGCAGATCTGCAAGCGAGTGGAGAGGGAAAGGCCCAGCAGACACCGCTGAAACGCTTAGATTGATAGGCTCTTACTCCCGGGAGCAGCAGAGGCGACAAACTGCCCAGTCTGAGCCACAGACAGCAACATGATGAATGGTGTGCAAGCTGTGGTCTTCAATCCCTTTGCAGCTATGATCCTCTCTCCCGTCAGGCGTCCATTTGGGTGCCCTTGCTTAGAAACTGTTCTGCTGGTGCTTCAAATGCCGAGGCAAACAGTTCGGTTCAGGTTACGTGCCAAAATACAAGGCTATTCTCAGTAGCCGGATCGAAAGAATAAAGCTAGGGCTACTAATCTGCAAAAGAAAAAATTTATTAAATATTCCCTCCCTGGAGAGAAATAGCACTTTTCACGCTGCTGTGCTAAATTTACTGCAGGACTATGCGTGCTAAAACATCAGTTCTGAAAATGCACCGCAGGGTGGGAAAGGTTGACAGGATGATTATGCTTGAGGGGCCACTGTTATCTATGTCCTTTAGACAGTAGTTTGGAAAAGCTTCAGAGGCACTAATTAATTCTGCCCCACAGTAAGGGATGGGAACCACTGGCCCAGTAGGAGGCTGAGCTACCCAGCTCTGTCTGAGGTCAGAGAACCAGGAAAATAGTTCAGGGGTTTGTTTAGGTTGATCCTCCAGAAAACAAACAAACAAAAAAAAAAAAAACCAAAAAAAAAAACCAAAAAACAGCTCTTTAATCTTCCTTAGGGTTATAAAGTCTTTGGCCCCGTGCAAAACATTTCATCCTGTGCAATTTTCAGCTCTTCTTACAAGTCAAGTGGAGCAGTAGGATGGATCGAATCATTCTAAAGATCAGTAGACATTCACTCTGAAAATGCTGATTATAGACCAACAATATCAATTCTCAGACTTTTATAATCACCCAAATTTTATCTTGAATACAATTGAGATTTATCTATTGTATTTCATATAGCTCCAAATAAAGACCTTATAGGATACCTCCCACCCTGAAATTCCAAAGCAAGGATAGCCTGAATTCCTGATGGGTAGAGTGGGAAAACAAGTTTTGTGAAAAGAAAAGAAAAGAAAAGAAAAAAAAGCACAAACAAAACAAAAAGGCAGCATCTTCAAATAAAAAAGATAGCAGAGCTTCTTATTAAACGAATTTTTGCTTGAAAAGATTATTCTAGATTTTTAAATTTATTCAGTTATAATGTAAGTATCATATATGTACTTAAAATACTTAAAATAGAAAATAATGACAAAGTCATTAGGCGTGGATGTGCCCATAGATTAGCGCATCTCTTAATGCTCATCACAGAAGCTTCTTTTCACATTAGATGGGGATTAAGGCAGTGATAGGAGATTGTAGAGCTCCCAGCCTTATGTGGGACATGTATGTCGTACATAACCAGTCCTCTCTGTGGGCTCCTGGCAGAGGGTGTGGAAAGAGGGTCAGAACCAGTGCTGGTGTATGCCTACAAGGAAACAGTGTCTTCTGGGTAGAACAGGACATGTGCTGTCGCGGTGGCTGTGACAGCATGCACAAGATCTGGGCAAGTTCAAGACAGCCCAAGTCCCAACATGGAGAGGGGAGGTGAACATGAAGTCTCATCACTACCTTATGAGCTACTGCCAATTGATAGCTCTCCGGGAGAAGGATAGCTTGTTTTCTCTAAAAGCGTTGCCCTTGGGAACTTGCTCACATACTTATGAATATATTGGCAGCAGAAATTAGACCTGATGGATGAAAAAATAAGGGGACACACAGTGGGGTGAGTTGGGCAGGAATTCAGTGCAGGTAGATATGAAAGGAGTTGGAAGAAGGGAGTAATATAATCAAAATACATTGTATAAAATACTCAAAGATAAACCACAAGCATATACTTAAGTTTTTACTTAACGAAAGTTGGGCTAAGTATTTCACATAAGTTGGTTTATCGTTCCTTGACTGTTAGATTAAAGAAAGAGTTATGAAATTTATATAAAAATCTGTCATTAAGTATAATAATAGTAATGTACTATGTTAGCAGTACCTAGCATGGGGCTAGGTTTGGTACATTTAGAATATTATATGGATTAATCTTGGTTACTTGATAGGATGATAAATTTTATAACAGAGTAGAATTACTAATGATATAGGTTTTCTGTTTATTTTTTTTTGAGACAGTGGAAGTGTAATGGCCAGAATTTATGCTTGTGTGTATGTATGTGGGTGTGTTTGTCTGTGTGTGTGTGTGTGTGTGTTTGTTTGTGTGTGTAGGGTGGAGGGAAGGGGGAAGGAATGGTAGGAGAGATCACAGACTAGAGGAAAGTGGAAAAAAGAATTTAATCTTAACTTGCTAAAATAGGCTTTCAGCAAACTGCTCGAGGCATAGCTGTTTGCACATGACAATTTATAGGCAATGATTAACATGTACTGGAAATTAACCTTTACAAATAAATTTCTATCATATACTCTAATTAATGGTTGCCAACCTTCAATCATTTAGAAAAATATTGAAACATTATTTGGGATGTAACTGAACTAACCTAAATTATTATTTGAATTTGTCATTTACATAAAACTGACAATATTTTAAAGTGTTCATAGTCCAAATAGTGAACATCTGACCTGATAATTCATGCTATACTAATTTGTTTTCTCCATGAATTTGGACTGGCTATATAAGTATATCATAACTATTTATCTGTACATTGGGAGGTGGGCTAATATCTTTCTTTAATACATTTTATAATGACATGGCTAGGATAATATTAAAAATAATCAACCTTCAAATCTTTGATATATTACTTTCCTGAGACACTATTTTATGATCTTTTTGGATTTATTTTTTGATGTAGGGAGGTTCTTCTGTCTATGTGTTGCTTTCATTGGTTGAATAAAGAAACTGCCTTGTACTTTTGCCTTAGGTGGGCAAAGTAGACAGAACAGAATGCTGGGAAGAAGGGAAGTGTGGCAGATGCCATGATTCTCCTGCCTGAGAGAGATGCTGCTTAGACTCATGCCGGTAAACCACGTTAATGGAGATGGGTTAAACAAATATGTGAGAGTTAGCCAATAAGAGGCTAGAAATAATGGGCCAGGCAGTGATTTAATTAGTACAATTTCTGTGTGGTTATTTCAGGGTTTAAGCTAGCCGGGCAGCGGGACACCACCTGTTCTGCCTCTTACTACAATTTTTTATTCTTTCAAACTAAAACAAAGTTTCCAAAACATTATAGTATAGTGTATATTGTATCTGTGTTCTTCATTACTTAAAGATGGCAAAATGAAGCCCGGTGGTGGTGGCACACGTCTTTAATCCCAGCACTCAGGAGGCAGGGCCATGCAGACCTCTGTGAGTTCAATGATCAGCCTGGTCTACTAGAGCTAGTTCCAGGACAGGCTCCAAATCTATAGAGAAACCCTGTTTCAGAAAAGCAAAAAGGAAAAAGGATGGCAAAATGTTTGGAATGTAATAGTGAAATGCTGGCTGCCTCACCCAAACCACTGATTTTGCTTTGTCCTTTGTCCTCTGTGTCCACCCGCATCTAGGCTGACTGGTGGAGCACACGATCTAGATTATAGCCCTTTTAAGTGTGAGCTGTGAACCCATGTGGCATCTCATAACTGAATGTGGGAGTCATGAAGAGTTTGGCCACAGTTTAACATTTCTGAATGTGCAAGACTGCTAATAATTAAAAATCAAACAAGCAACAAATCTGAGGTGTTTCTGGCAGAACTCTATTCTGTTCACCACACTGCGACTTCACAGTAGCACCGATTCCGAACACAGTATCTATGCACCATGTTCTGTGCAAGGTGACACCACGTATTAGCAACCAACTTGCCTGAAACACCTTGGCTCAGATTTCAAACATGATGACGATTGTGATTTGAAATGTTTCCTTGTACACATAAAATTTACTGCTCTTAGAGAAACGCAGTGACCTAATCATTGAAAAAGACTTAAAAAAATCTTTTATTGACTCTTTGTGGATTTCACATCATGCATTCCCATCTTACTTATCTCCCTGTCCCCTGGCATCCACCCTTTGCCATTGCCATCTCCCCCTCCCAAACAAAACCAAATTTAAAAAAAAAAACCCAAAATCAAACAAAGAAACAAAACAAACTCAAAAGAGAGAACCAGAAAAGAACCTTGTCGTGGAAGCTGTAGTGTGGCCCATTGAGTTACACACTTTACCCTTTAGTCCTCTCATCTTTTCTTGCAAGTGTTCATTGCACAAGTCATCAGTCTGGCTTGAGCACTCTGGCTTCTGGTATACCATCTAATGGTCTCCCACTGGAGCTCCTCTTGAATGCCCTGTTATTATTGTCCTGTGTCATAGAGATCCTGCTGTTTTGGATCGGTAGGTTTCTCGCCTTCACCTGCTCCAACTGTTCACAGATTCATTGCATTTGGGGTAGGCCAACTCATAGCCCTTGTAACGGGCCTGAGAGGTGGCTGGGTTGGTCAGCCCACCAGCTTTTCCTCATCATTACTACCTGAGCAAGCTCTCCAGCATCGCCTCTGCTTGCTCTCCCAATGTAGCAGCCAGTAAGGAGCTGGCCAGTTCTCCAGATCTAAGGTCCGCGGATCTGGCTCACCCACATTCCCAACTCCAGGGCCAGCTCTACTGTTTTGCCCAGGCCAGGTGGCAGAGCCCTTTTTCTCCATTGTTGTAGAGGTCATAGAGTAGGGAGGGTAGGGTCAGCTCTCCTGCTCTCAAGCCTTCAGGCCTGGCTCACCTGTGTACCCCACAACAAGATCAGCTATACTGTGCTGTCCAGGTGGGGTGCAGGGTCGTGTCTCCTGTGTGCTGCTGCTGCTGAGGGACAGGGCTTGCTCTCTCACTTTCATGATCCTGGGGCCAGCTCTGGCATGTAACAAAGGAATTTTTCAATCACCTATGCACCCAAGGCATATGAGGGGGAGGAGATGGTCTGCTATCCTGCTTTCTTGCCTCCAAGGTCTGCTCACCCGTCTTCCGTATCACAGGGTCAGTTCTAGAGTGCTGCCAAGGTGAGCTGCACACCTGTGGTGAGGGGTTGGGTCATCTTTACAGAGTACAGGGGGCCAGGAGGAAGCTCTACTGCTGCAGTGCAGCATACAGCAAGGGGCAGGGGGGACAGCAATCCCAGGGTCAGTGAAGTGCAGAGCTATCTCAGCACAGATCCCCCCCACATGGTCCACAACATCATTGTAGACCCCAGCTGTAGTAAGACCATGGATCTAGGCATGGCACTTGACAGCAGCCCTGGCATCAGTCACCTAGATCAGTATGGACCTGGCAGCAACATGGACCTCAGACACTCATCATAGTTTCAAGTGGCTGACCGGACCCAGATCATTTTTATGACCCATTGTGTAACAGGAGTCAGGGATATTAATTCAGATCCTGGCTGCTACGGGGCCATGGACCCAGACATGGACCTCGGCAGCAGTGCTGGCCCTGAGGACACCATGATCCTCAGACCCCCTCATGGCCACAGGATGCATTCCAGATCCCTGGCATTGGCATGGCCTTTGATGGTCTCAGGAGCTATGGACATTAACACAGACCCTAGCTGCGACAGGACCACAGACCATATATGATCTTCGGCAGCAGCCCTGGTCTACATGATACCATTGCCCCAGCTGATAGCACTGGCCACTCAAATCAGCTTGGCCCTGGCAGCAGCAAAAACCAACATGGTCACAGATAGCAGCCTAGACCCTGGGTTTCCATGTGGCCTCTGGTGGCATCACGGTTCAGGGTCTTTAACTCAGACCACGGCTGTGGTAGGACCATGGACCCAGATGTGTCCTCAGCAGCAGCCGGAGGCAGGATGCCACCATGGTCCTAGGTGGCAGTGCAGGTCACCCAGATTGGCATGGCTCTCGCAGCAGCATATCCCTCAGACACAAACATGGCCCAAGTTGGGGGCCCGAACCACAGGTTTCCGCATGGCCCTCAGTGGCAACAGGAGCCACAGACATCAACACAGGCCCCTGCTGCTGCTTCAGGGCCTCCAATGAAGACCTGGCTCTAGGCAACAGCCCAGACCCAGTCTCCACCTTGAACTAAGGTACTCTGTCTTCCACTGTGTATTGCATGTCAGCTGGGACTCGTTCATTTCTCTCCTATCATGTTCATATTCTCTTTATCTTCTTGGAATAGAAGCATATTTATAATAAATATATTTCTAATACCCTTGTTAATTTTACCATATTTCTGAGTATGTTTGCTTTTCTTCCTTTTTGAACCTTGTTTTTCTACTTTACATATCTAGTGCTAATTATGGCTTTCAAAATACTGTAAAATTACACCTTGTTTGTTAAACTTAACAATGTTGAGGTTATATTTTGCTCTGGGACCCTTCTTAGAATTAGTTTGATATGTTTGCATTTTCTTTCTTTCTTTCTTTCTTTCTTTCTTTCTTTCTTTCTTTCTTTCTTTCTTTCT
>JABTXL010005620.1:20390684-20430896 GCA_025134845.1 Neodon shergylaensis | reverse complement strand
TTCTTTCTTTCTTTCTTTCTCTCTCTTTTTTGATTGTTGAATCAACAGAGGTTTTTATTCAAAGTCTAATTAGCATGTACTTTCAAAGCTCTGGACTCCACCCAGAGTTCTCTGTATTAGGGTGGTCTGTTTTGACTTTGCCATCATAAGGCAGTCTTTATCTCAGGAGAACCCTTCAGATACTTAGATAGATGAATGAAGTATTCAGCCTTGTTCTGTGCAGTCCTGTGCCACGGTACTTGGCATGGATCAGTGTTAGTGACTTAAAGCTCTCCCTGTTTTAATCTTCAGATCTTTCTTTTACTTTCCTACCTCTCTGGGAGTCTTCTGCACAGATTCCATCCAACCAAATTGACTGGTTTCCATAAAGTAATAAATGCTGTAAATTCTGTTTTATTCTTCATCTACGATGCTTCCCCGAAGTTCCTCCCTGGTGGTCAGCCAAGCAATGTTGTTGCTCACATTGGCTTCCTCCAGGGTTGTTATCTGCTGTCAAACAGCACAAGATCTGAAAATCATTATTCCACCTGCTGTACCCTGTTTTCAATTTGAAATGGGACAGGTGAAAACTATCAAAGCACTAATCACAGACTGGTGTGTTTGCAAAATTTACTTTTCATGTATCAAAACTAAACTAAACAGATTTTATGTACTGAAACAGTAGTGAAACATGCCGCGGTAGTGTTAAAGCGTCCATGAGCAGCCCATTTCTATTGGGTTTCATCGTTTGAGGTGGTGAGGATGACTGACCAGGTTTCTTTCTGAAGGAGCAGGTCCCACTGAGATTCAGATTCGGTTCTTTGGATTCAGAGTCCAGACCACTAACCATTATAACATGGGAGCGGTGTGATTTTTATATACTAGTTGTAAGCAATTAGTTCTTCAGATGTGAGTATATAACCTATAGTAACTATAGAAACAAGGAAAGTAATAAAGAACCATTTGTGTGTGTGTGTGTGTGTCTTTGGATGTAGCAATAGACAGGGGAATAGCAGAGCACAAGGGGTCGGAAGGGGAAAATGTAAAAAATAGGGTAGGACTCTAATTAGAGATGGTGATCAACATAAATGCAAAAATTAATATAGAAAAAAATAAAGATCAAAAAATCATAAAGTATCATGTTATTAACTACCTAATTAAAAATACCTATAATACATGTAATTCAGTGTATACATATATAATTTAAATGACATTTTCTCATCTGGGCTGACAACACTCTGCCAAGAGTCAAAGACCATCTAAGAAAAACCACAACACCAGATATGAGATCTCTTTTGAGTTGTTGGTTGGGGTTGTCCAAGAGAATCCCAAGACATTTTAGGCTTTTGATAATGACTTTGGTTGCCTTTACGAAGTAGAAATTAAGTCTCTATTCATGAAGATACTATACACGTAGCAAACAGGAACCACTGGACAAGAGATGGATGACCTGGATGTCTCCTTCTGTAGGACAAACTCTAATGCACTAGAAGGCGTCATGCAAGCTTTCAAAGGAAGAAAGCAATCAATAGCTCTACTCAGCCGTGACCCCTATGAATCTCATCAGCAACCAGGTTGGCACAATATCCCTAAGGGTGTAGTAGTATCACACTGCAATGGCTATTTGTGGTTGTCAGCTTGACTAGATCTAAAATGAACTACAGTTCAGATGCTGTTTGAAAATTGGGTATTGATTAAAGTCCCTGATTAAATTAAGTTCATGAGCTGCCATATTTTTTGTACTACACATATCCATGTAAACTTTGGTAAAGACTTGTTTTGTACCATTCCACGTTCAATTGTTTATTTTTCTAGATTTTAAACTTGGTAAACAATTCCTACTGTTTTTTCTTCTTTCTGCTATTATGTTTTATATGTCAGTGTATTGTTGCTGAAATAGATCAATGTTCTTTCCCTGTTTAGGTTGAAAATATTCTGTTGAAATTTTTGTGAAATCTTTTCCTCAGAAAAATGAAAGGAGATCTTCATAGGTTCTGGCCATTAAATTGAGACCTGAAACTCATGTATCTCATCAGATAAGTAACTTTATATGTAATTTATGAATCAAATTTATGTATCTCATCAGATAAGTAGCTTTATATGTAGTCTGTGATTTTTTTTTAAAACAGATACCATTTTATTGGGAAAGAACCTGTGACTTCACAAAATATGAGAATTTGACAATTTCAATCTTCAAAAAATCTTATTTTTTAATAACATTTCAAAACAAACATATTTTATACCTGGATAGAATTAAGTTTTGATTTTTAAAGTCTTTTGGGGACTGTGTGAAGGATATTGTAGTACATTTTTTAAAGTTAAAAATAGATTCTTCACTCATACAACATATCCAGATGACAAATTCCTCTCCCTCCAGTCCTCCTAGGTCACCACCACTTCCACTCTCCCCCAGATCCTCTCCCATCTGTTCATTCTTTAGAAAGAGCAGGCCTCCATGAGATGACAGTCGAGCATAACAAAACAAGGTGCAATAAGATCAGGCAAAAGCGGGGCAAAATCAGAGACATTTCGGTTCTTAAAATGTAGAGGTCAGAAAATTCATAATATGCAGGTCTGATGATGTATTTTTGTTTTAAATTTACAGTTTAAGAATTTAGTTCTAAATTATATTGTCATAACTTAATGCAGTGTAGACTTGAGAACAAGAACATTTATCACTTAACATTAATACTTTCTGAGTTCATTGAGCATTTTTTGCAGTTGTTTCAGGCACATGCATATACTGGTATTTGTAAATATTATTAGAGAAGTGCATGAGGACACATTTAATTTATATATACATATACATATGAATATATGCACAACATGAATGCACAACATGCAAACTGTTTAAACACACAGACATATAGCACATTACCCTGTGTATACATGTGAATTATGTGCAAAGTCACTACAGAAATGTTTTTTCTTTCTTTTTTGTCAAGAAATAATTTGACTTGTGGTGTCTACTGTGCTTATATTTACACCATTTTTCTCTGCAATCCTACTCTTCTTACATCCTCTCTCTTAGCATTGCATCTGACTTCATGGATAAATGTTGCCAGAAACTTGGGTGAGGCTGAGTCTTATTTTCTCACAGTTTCCTTTTTTCTGACATCCTTAGGTCTAAGATTCAAGTGTTATAAACAATTTCATATTGTAATATCTATATCTTTAAAATGGAAGAAAAGTATTTTGAAATGGCCTTAGCTGCAGAGAGGAGCAGGTGGAGGACTTGGGCATAGGAAATCTCATATGCTTCAAGGACAACAATTTTATCAGGAACCCATGAATCTCTGCCAACCCTTCATTTGTGTCTACTACTTATTGCATATCAGATTTATTTTTCCATGCTTAAATATTTTCATGTTCAATCCATACCTTAATGTTTTCATGCTCAACCCAAGTCAAATGTATCCATATTCCCCCTGTTGTTGTATCCAGATAAGAATGATATTATTTTTCTTAATTGCAATTCTAAATTTCTAGAAGTATGACAGTTATGGCTCATTTGGGGTACAAGTTGCTCTCCTGACTCAGTGTATGACAAGCAATCATACACAGCTCCATGACTCCCACAACAAGAGATTATTGGGAGTTGGGCAGGCATACCAAAAAAAGTTTTAGTTGTAGTTCAAACTTGAAACACAAATCTTGACCATCATAACTTATACACGTGCTGTTAAAGTAAAGTAAGCACACGGTCTATGATAAATGATTCATTTTAATTCTTTAGTTTTCAATATGTAATGTTATATGCTTTGTTTTATAAAAACTAAAGTAAATAAAATATTGTAATAAATATGAAATTGATTGAAAAGGAGCAACTATCAAAATACCTCAGAGACTAGGAGTAATAATCACTATGCATGATAAAGAAAGAAAATATTTGGAAATTGCTTTTCCATCATAAAAACTGAATAGATGGAGGCAAATCTACTCAACAGAAGAATGTGAAGAACTAAAAAGACCCGAGAAATATGTCATTCTCACCATCAGTCAATGGCATTTTTCAAGTTTAAATTTTAATGCCCAACTGGCAGAGATGCTATGATTACATATAATTCAAATGTCATTTATATTTCCTGGTTCCTAAAAAGAATTCTTTGGGGAATGCAGTTGAACAAATGTTTAGGGGATGGAAGCCTTCTCAAATAAATTAGCACAGGATTCTCATTTCAGGATGGAACACTAACAATAACCTAGGTGATGTGAATGTTTTTATATTTCTGCGGATCCTTTTTTTAAGTGACCCCAGGGAGCAAAGCCCACATGTCCAAGAAAATGCAGTTGGTACTACACAGAGCATACAGAAAGATGCCTGAGCATTTCATACTGTTTTGTCCAGTGAAGATTGCAGAGAGCTAAGAAATTTGATAGGAAAAATTATGAATTTATTATTCATAGGTACAACCTGAAAAAAAAGTGTTTAGGAGATGCTATCAGGATCTTTGTGTCTGGGAATGACTGAATGTCTTCCATGTCATGAAGCAATGATATACGTAGGAATGTTTATATCAAACTTCCTTTGAAATGAACCGTGGAAGTAGGATAATAAAAACCAGTGAATCACAAGAAAGCTCAAAGGTAAAAGAATAGTTTCAGAAATGTCCATAAGAAACTGAGGGGTCACAGAATAATAGCTAATGCCCCAAATCACTGGGTAGGTTACAAAAATTTTCAGAATGATAATATAATCACAACAACCTTACAAAATCATATGGGATGTATCGGGACACAAAATTCCGACTGACCATTCAAGACAAAGGGATAACGCCAGTACATTTGATTCTTTTGTTGTAGAAAGCATGGCATGTACCTATTTTGAACCTAAACCAATAGGCATATATTTTAACAACTTCATTATCTTAAAATTAATGCATAAACAGTATATAATACATAATTTGATGTGCTTAGACATGAAGCCATTCATGTTCTAGTATAATTTATTTTTTAAAACATTTCAAGCTTAAAGCACAGTTAGAAGTATAGAATAAGCAATCCATTTCTTTTGAAGTATTTGAGAGAAGAAAATGGTTAACTGAATTCTCATAGAGGTGTTTGTGTGTCTGCACAAAGTCAGATGTTTGAACCAGGAAAGTACTGCTGTATTCCTCAGGCCACACTTTGGTATTGCTTATTAAAGAAGTGTTTGTTTCAATTGCAATATGATCCAGATAGGGCCATTTGCATGGTTTATTCTCTTCCTTTCGTAACCTTGAGGCTTTCTAGGCCACCTGGCATTTCATCACTACATGTTGTAGGATCATCACAGATAAGAGCTCATATTCTTATTGCATCATAAAGAAAGCATGTGCTCTCAGTTAGTGAAAAACTGATAGGAACCCACTCTAAGATTGAGGAAGTATAGCAGTCTTTCCTTCAAACTTTCAATTAATTTTATTTCATGCATTTATAATTTCTTATTTTACTTATCAAGTTATAATCTGCCACTGTTGTAACAATTTGTCTCATTATTCCTGCTAGGTTTTTGTTCTGCAAAAGACCTATAGAATATTTAATTAGAAAATTCCATAATAATTCAATAGGTTTCTCTGTGTTTCTTGTTATAGCATATCAATTTGCTGATTCATAAATAGTTTTGCTTTATATACAGTGATGATTAAGGAGGATCTATTTTATCTATAGCAATGGTTCATTAACATTTATTTCATTGTTTTTCTTTTTGTGTGATGTGTGAATGCATAGTATTGTGTGGGGTTATAGGTATATGGGTGGGCAGGTGTGTTCACCTGCAGGTGCTTTTAAAGGCCAGAGGGGTGCAGGTCAGATCTTGATATCAGTTATCATACTGTATCACTGTCCATTTTTTTCCTTTTGAAACAATGTTTCTCTCAGAACCAGGAACACACTGGTTTTCTAGACTGGCTGGCCAGTGAGTTCCAGTGATTGTTTTGTTGTTGACTCTTATGTGGTTGTTAGGAATTCAAACTCAGACCTTCATACTTCCTCATGAAAAATGCCTGTTCATGGAATCGTCTCCACAGACCTTCAGTGTTTTCAATAAAATTGATTTCACTTCCAAAAGAGCCCCAACATCATGGCTGATCAAAGCTCATGTATTTTCTGCTTTAACACAGGTGACATCACAGATTCTTTTATTTTACCCAGGAACACTGGACTTCATTGAGGCTTACAGGCCATTTTAAACAGGAAATATAACAACATAAATGTCAAAATCATGGTGTCAAAAAACTGTAAACAAGATTCTAGTTTACAGTCTGAAAATGTCAACTACAAGGCAGATCTTTACAATGCTGGTCCTCAGCTGGGACAACTCAAATTTTTCCTGTTGTGTTTATGTCTGCAACTGACATGAAAGATTGATTTTGGAATTACAAGTAAAGTTTAATGAGTACAAAACCCAGACATACAGAATCTGAAATAATTAAGACTGCTTGCATTTGGATATCCAAAATGGAGCATCAAATAGTTCAAGTCCAATAAAGAGGGTTTCAATGACCCATTGATAGGCTCTCTTCATTCCCCAAATTCTTATTTCTTTTCTGGAAAAAAGATATCCCAAATATGCATTATTTTATATGATTTTAAAACTTTTTCAATATGTGACATATTTTTATTTATATTCTATCACCCATAATAAATTCCTGTAGAAATTTAGCCTCTATTTCAGGTCACCAGGTGACAATCTAAATATCTATTTCTGCCAAAAAAATAATATTGAGAGAAAATATTCAGGGTTTTTCAAAGAAAAATTTTATGTGAGGAATAGGTTAAGAAGGTGAAGGGAGCTAGAAGCATTTGGAACAAGTTATGGCCATATGCAAGGAATATAATTATCTCATTTGTGATTATCCTTCCTTCATTTCTTTTGTTTTGCTTTGCTTATTTTGTTTCATAGTTTGTTTGCATTTAAGTTTTATGAGATCTTGTAACTGGAGAC
Source organism: Neodon shergylaensis (assembly GCA_025134845.1). Taxonomy (NCBI): domain Eukaryota; kingdom Metazoa; phylum Chordata; class Mammalia; order Rodentia; family Cricetidae; genus Neodon; species Neodon shergylaensis. The sequence goes on along the minus strand of JABTXL010005620.1, from coordinate 20,423,992 downwards.
TATAGTTTCATTCCTGGCCACCAGACATGAATAATCACACAGAAACAATATTAACGACGACTCTGTTTGGTCAATGGCTCAGGCATACTTGTAGCTAGCTCTTACATCTTAAATTAACCCATTTCTATTAATCTATGTATCACCACAATGTTGTGGCCTACCAGTAAGTTCCTGGCATCTGTCTCCTTTAGGAGCTACATGGCATCTTCCCGACTTCCTTTTCTTTCTATATCTCTGTTCATTTTCCTACTTAGATTTATTCTGCTAAGCCATTGGCCGAAACAGCTTTATTCATCAGCCAAAAAAATCAACACATATACTGAAGGACATTACACATTAAGATTTGATTATTTAATTGTCCCTATGTCTGTGCTTAAATAAGCCCTAGTTATGCTGTTTTGTTTTGTTTTTCAGAAAAAGTACTAGTGTTTAATGAGACCACTTGTTTGTTTCCCAGCCACCTGGCAGCTCAGATCTTAAGTAATCACACAGAAACTATATTATTTAAAACACTGCTTGGCCTAGCTTCATATTGGCTAACACTTATATCTTAATTTAACCCATTTCTAGTAATCTGTGTATTGCCACATGGATGTGGCTTACTGGGTAAAGTTCCCAGCATCTGTTTCCAGTGGGGCTACATGGCTTCTCCCTAAACTCCATCTTCCTTCCCCCAGCATTCAGTTTAGTTATCTCTGCCTACCTCTGCTCTCCCCTGCTCTGTTATAGGCTCAAAGCAGTTTCTTTATTCACCATTGGTATTCACAGCATATAGAAGGTAATTCCACATCATACTAGACATGAAATTAGGTCCTCTAAATAGGCAGTTCTATGCTCAAATTCTGTTTCTGCTGCTGGCCCATTCTGTACTTGTAAGAGTTATGTAACCCTTGCTGGAAGAGCATCCCCTTATATGTGTTGGTGCATGTGAAGTCCACAGTCTGGTAGGTGGAAGACACCATCTGAAATTCACATTAGCTGTGCTTGCGGAATCCACATCAAACCAAATCATACACAGTAAGTGAAATTTAAGTATTTATTTGATTATACAGAAAGCTTCATTATTGTTTTCAGAGGAAACAAAGCCTGGAGGGGCAAGAACTCTGCTGCTATTTAATGAGAAATGTTATTAAAAAATTAACTTCACAGCTCAGGAGCTCACCCTCACTATCAACAGTCTTCACACCACCAAGACTGCAGAGTCACTGACCGCTGAGTGCTTGATTATTACCAGAATCCCTTTTCCAGTGAGGTTATTTCACACTGTGGTGAAGCCGTGGGCAGGAGAGTAATGCATAATTTCAAGGAATTTTAGATGAGAAAAAGGAACATCATGTCCACATCATGGGCCAGTGATCCGACAGTTATTTGTATGTTTGGCCCAGTGCGCATACTCTTCCTTGTATCTAGCAGATCTTGCACCCTAAGCTATGCAGCAAACATTCTGTGTGCATAGAGTTCGGAGGGACATCTGCATTCATCAGCAGTTGAGGCGAGAGAGAAAGATGACAGATCTCCCCCTTCTGCTCCATTTTCTTCAAGAATTCTTGAAATTTTACATGACAACCTTGAGTAAATGGAAATTGCTCAGATGTCCCATCGGCAGTCCTATGGGTTAGATCACAAATAACTTACCTTTACTCCAATTTCCTTTTCTGGACCAAACTCTACATTAGGGAGTATTTGATGCTAGCTATCAATCTTGTTAGAGTTTGGCTGCAAATCAGCTACATCTGAAGGATTTGCAAAAGAAACGGGGAGGTGTCAAATACAACACGACTAAGAAGGCAAAAATCACAAACCCTTGTAAAGTAAGACAAAGGAAGTGTGGTGTCAGGTACCTAAGGCCCCAACATAGAAAACTATTTTCCCTAACTGGACTGATACGGAGGTGTGAGAAATAACCAGACACAGCTTACACCATCACCACGGAAGGGCATCTCAGGCTTCTCTCCATCCTGAAGATCTATCCTCGTTTTTCCAAAACATCTCTTATCTCCCCCCCCCCGCCCCGCCCCGGTAACCCAAGGTGGATACCTTATTAATATTTTCTTCCTGGAGGATGTAGGGCTAGGGAAACCTACAACTTAGTCATCAGCTTTGGCAAACACCTCTCCCCAGGAGATCTACATTTCTAACAAAGGAGAAAGGAGCAGTACATCCTGGCTATTTTTAGGGCAGTGACAGCCAGTCTGCAGGGCTATGTGACCACCTCAGGTGAGGGTCTATGGCTTCAGAGCCTGGCTGCCACACCATAAAGAAATATGGACCCACAGTGTGGTAAAGATGCTAGATTCTAAACATTATTTATAAATACTATGTAATTTCAGCTCTGGGGTAAATAGCTTTCCATGGAGAGGTTTGAAATGCTAGCTTGCAAAGTAGAGCTTAAATGAATTAAATTCACCCAATTTAGATTACATATTAAGCAAAACTCTCTTTTTTGGCTTAAACCATTTTGTTTTGTATTTTTAGTTTCAGATGAAATATTGTTGATACCCTATCACATTACACACATTAAAAACCACATGGGAGGACATATGCTCCCTCAGAAGTAGACGGGGGGGGGGTGGTAGAGGAGGTGGCAAGGGGGGAGGAGGAAAGGAAGGGGGGACTCTGGTTGGTATGTTAAATGAATAAAACCTTTTTTAAAAAAAATCACATGGTTTGGGTCATTGCTATTTATTTGTTAATGGGATTATTTTAAGTAGATGCCATAGTTGTTGATGTTAAATAGGTTGACTTTGTAGTCATAGTCCATGGTATTTGTCATGCTACATAATATCTATAGACATGTCTATAGACAGAGTTAGTTGCCAAGTCATGTAAGATTTTATTTTATGTCATTTCTGTTCATTTACATAAAAGAACCTTGGAAATTAAAGTATAATAGACTGAAGTAATTTTATGTGCATAAATGATGTGTGTATGTCTCTGTGTATGTGTGTGTGTGTTTGTGCATGCCACAATGCACATGCTGAGGTCAGAGGAGAAACTCAAGTATCAGTCCTCAGGCCTCACTTTCTTCTTTGATTGAAGCAGTTTCTCTTGTTCAGATCTGAGTAGGCAAAGCTAGCTGGTCTGTAAACTTAAAGAGATTCTCATGTCTTTCCTCCATTCTGATTATTATTATTGATGTTGTTGTTAACTTGATGAAAATCTTGGAAGAATGATTCTCAACTGAGAAATTGCCTTACCATGCTAGCCTGTATGCATGCGTGGGGGAACATTTTCATGATTTCTGAGTAATATAGGAGGGACAAAGACACAGTGGAAAGTCCCCTTCCTGAGTAGGTGGGCCTGTAGTAAGACAGGTAGTCGAAGAAGCCAGAGGAAGCAAGATAGTAAACAGTGTTTCCTGTGCTCTCTACTTCAATTTCTCCAGTGTGATTTCATGGTCTCTGCTTCAGTTTCTGTCTCCAGGTTCTTTCCCAAGTTCCTGCCATGATTTCACTCAGTGATGGTCTACGACATATGTTTTTTTTAATTGATTTTTTTAAAACAATCTTTTCTCATTTTACATACCAATCCCAGTACTCTCTCCCTTCCCTCCTCTTGCTCCTCCTACCTTCCACGCACCCCACTCCACATCTACTCCTCAGGGAGGGTTAGGCTTCCCATGGGAGTCAACAAAGTCAGGCACATCACTTTGAGGCAGGACCAAGCCCCTCCCCACTATTTCTAGGCTGAACAAGGTATCCCTCCAAAGAAAATAGGCTCCAAAAGCCAGTTCAAGCAGCAATAGGGATAAATCCTGGTCCCACTGCCAGTGGCCCCACAGGCTGTCCCAGCCACAAAATTGTCACCTACATTCAGAGGGCCTACTTTGGGCCCATGTAGATTCCTCCCACTGTTAATCCAAAGTCAGTGAGCTCACACTAGCTCAGGTCAGATGTTTCTGTGGATATCCCCATCATGGTCTTGACTCAATTGCTCATATTATTGTTTCTCAGTCTCTTTGATTGGACTTTGGTAGCTTGGCCTAGTGCAAGCTGTGGATCTCTGAATCTGCTTGCATCAGTTGCTATAATGACAATTAAGGTTGTTATCAGTCTGATTACATGGGAAGGCCAGTTCAGATGCTATCTCCACTATTGCTTAGGGTTTTAACTTGGGTAATCCTTGTGAATTCCTTGGAATTTCTCTGGTGCCAGGTTTCTTGATAGCCTTACAATGGCCCCTTCAATCATGATATTTCTTTCCTTGCTCTTCCTCTCTGTTCTTCCCCATCTCAGCTAATGGGTTCTATAATGTTCTCTTCCCCACTTTCCTTCTCCTCTCCCCCTTCCCTTTTCTCTCCCTTCTCCACCAGCATCCTATTTTCTCACGAGTTCTTGTCTATTTCCCCTTCCCAGGGGAATCTGTGTATGTCATCCTAGGGGTCTCCTTGTTACCTAGCCTCTCTGTGGTTGTGGATTATAGGCTCATTATCCTTGGTTTTACAGCTAGTATCCACATATGAGGACATACTCTGTTCATCATTCTGGGTCTGGGTTATCTCACTCAGAATGTTTTTCTTTTTTTTTTTGTTCCATTCATTTGCATGCAGATTTCAAGGTGTCATTGTGTTTTGCTGCTGAGTAATACTCCATTCCTGCCACCCCAGCTCCTGGTCACCCGCATGGCTAGCTTATGCCCCGAAATAATTACATGGAAACTCTGTTCTTTTAAACACTGCTTGGCCCATTATATCTAGCCTCTTCTTGGCTAACTCTTGCACCTGGACTAGCCCATTTCTAATAATGTGTATAGCACCCCAAGGTGTGCTTACCAGGAAGATTCTAGCCTACATCCATCTTGGGTCAGAGCTTCATCGCGTCTGCTCCAGAGAGCAGAGCTAGCGAGTTTGAGCTCACTTCCTCTTCCTCCCAGCATTCTGTTCTGTTTACTCCACCCACCTATATTCTAACCTATGAGGGCCAAGCAGTTTTTTTTTATTTTTTAACCAATGACCTTCCTCCATCAGTGTAAATGTACCAAAGTTTCTTTATCCATTCTTCAGTTGAGCAGCATCAAGGTTGTTTCCAGGTTCTGGCTATTATAAATAATTCTGCTGTGAACATAGATGAGCAAATGTCCTTCTCCTGCATCCTTTGTGTGGTATTGCTAGGTCTTGAGATAGCTTGATTCCCTATTTTCCGCGAAACTGCTATACTGATTTTAGAAGTGGCTGTACAAGTTTGCATTCCCACAAGCAATGGATATAATTTTAAGATAAAAAAGAAGTCTTTCTTTTCAAACTCGCTTTTGGTCAGTGTTTTATCCCAGCAACAGAAAGCAAACTAGGACATCCATCCATCCATCTCTCCTCAGAAGGCCTGAGATCTCAGATGCACACCACATCATCTTGTTGTCTGTGTGTTCTGGGAACCTAATGTCTGGCACCTATCCATAGAAAACCTCCCCACTCTGAAGGAAGTGTTTTCTGTTTTGCATTTATTGGTTGATATAATGCATGTGTAGAAGCACTTGTGCCATGGCATGTATGGCGCCCCAACGTGGGGGTGACTAAATCCACCTAAAACCTGAGAAAGCTAATGGTATGGGATGTCCTTCTGTATATGTGTTGCTTTTAAATAAAGAAGCTGTTTTGGCCAGTGGCTTAGCAGAATAGAGCTAGATGGGAAAACTAAATTGAATGCTGGGAGAAAGAAGGTGGAGTCAGGGAGAATCCATGTAGCCCTGCCAGAGACAGAAACTGGATGGAATCTTGTCAGTAAGCCACAGTCATGTGATGATACACAGATTAATGGAGATGGGTTAGTTTAGGTTGTAAGGAATAGCTAAAAAAATGCTTATTTGGCTACTGGCCAAACATTTTTACAGATAATATAGTTTCTGAGTGATTAGTTCATAGTCTATGCAGCTGGGAATGAGTAAGCAGCATCAGACTACACATGTGTATGAATATTGGAGGATAACTTGTAAGAATTAGTTCCCCTTTTCCATTGTGTGGATTCTGGGAATCACACAAGCACTTTTGCCTGCTACTTCATCTCCTTGGCACATGAGGGTTTCATTTTTTAAGAGATGAAAGGAATGACCTCTAGGATGTCAAGATATAAAATGAAAACATTATGAAGTTTGCTATGATAATTTATTAACCTAAAAGGGTACACTGTAGAGTTTTCTAGATCACCTATGATATTAGAAAGAAACCCTGTAGCTTAGAAATATGCCTTGGGAATAAAACTCCCTACTTTTCAAGTATTCAACCTCCTCAGATAACTCAGTAGCAGTGACCTGCTGAACAGTACACATGGTTTTAATTTCAATAATTACAGAGATTTTAAGAGAACAGGAATCAGAAATGTACTTAATAGTACTATAGTTAGGGCTTCAAACACAAGAGAAGCCTAGAGAAAGAAATGAAACCCTAGCATTCTTATGTCCTTGCTTTCCAAATTACCTACCTGTCTGTGTTTCCAGCTATTTTTTTTATCTACCAGGGGATAGGAACAATTACTGCCCGTCATACAAGGCAGAACAGCAGAAGATCTGAAGTGCAATTGTCTAAGAACCTTCTTAAAAGCTCTCTGAAAAGGTGAGGGTGGGCTGCAGATGCAGAGGCTCCAGGCCTGGGTAGTAGACACAGTCCTATCTCTTTTTATCCTTAATATAGCCACTTCAGAAGTTTTACATATCCCAAATCACAAAGAGAGGATCACATTCTATGGATTCTTATGAGAAGCCTATAAAGACAGTGCTCTATAAAATGCATGTGGCCTGCACTCTTGATATATTTTATCCAGTAAAATTTCAAAATAGCATATGTTTCAGCTGTTTCTAATAACACTGAAGCCATTTATTCTAAGCATCTGCAACTGTGTGCTCTGAACACCTGCAAATAGTGTTCTTGGTCATAAAAATTCAGCCTTACTTCTCCCCTCCTTGAAACAATTCCAAATTTGTAGTAAATCCTGTGTTCAAGACTTAGACAAGATTTTAAACCTCATCCATTTTGTTCTGAGCATTTGGCAAATCACTATAACAATCCAACATTTAGGCTTCAGTTCTCAAAGTGGGTCGATTTTAACTGTATTCTATGTCTGTTTGGCTTACTAAACAGGATGATTTATATATTGTATCTAGTTCACAATAGATAGCACAGTAAATATTTAGTTATTAATCCATCAGGATTTACCAAAGAAATTACTAAGCAGTGCATCTCCAGTAATCCATCAGTTCTACAAAATCCTAACAGAAATAGAAAAAATAGAAACATGCTTACAACTTCCATCCATAAAACAAATATTGAATGCTCCAGTGCCAAATTTTTTCATTATTTTCATCCTGTGTGCATACAAACAAGAGTTAGAACTAAAAGTCATGGAAGGAAAATGGACACAGATTTTGTTTTCAACACAAAGAATATGATTTTTAAGAAGAAATGTAACTGGTATTGACTAAACCATAAATGAATAGTCTTAGAAACAGTAAGTTTATGTGAGTTCTATCATGGAAGGTGATAAGACAAGGAAGTTATAGAAAATGATGTAGTCACAGATGTGCTGGAGAAGAGGGAGTCCAAATATGTCTGTAATTGCAGTCAGTAACAATTTCCTGATTATCATGTTATTGGTGGTTAAAGAAGAGGGTTGAATGTTTGTGCCACATTTCCCTTACAAAAGTCTTGTGTTCAAGTTTGCTTTCCAATATGATGGTATTTGGAGGTGGTGCTTGTGGGAAATAACTAGGTCAGGAGGGTGGAGGCTTTAGGATTGGGATAAATGCCTGATAATGATAGCTACTAGGTAACTTCTGTTCTCTCTGCTTCCTCTTATTCAGGGATATGTGAAGAAGGTATTCTTCTACATGGCAGTAAACAGGTCTTTATCAGAGACCAGATCTGTGGGCACTTTGATCACTATCTTCCCAGTGTCCAAAGGGGTATGAAATGAGAGTTTGCGACCAAAGTCTGTCAGTCTAGTGTACCTTTAGTACACCAGTCTGATGTAATTCTCAGGCTACGAAACTTCCAGATGAGAATGGAAAGCACAGCATAAAAATAAAAATGAACAGAATAGTAACTATGGAAGCAAATTTTAGTGGGTTCAAATTACATTTGATAACAGAACAGTTCCTTTGCTATATTCATATGTCAGCAGAACTTAGAAAAGTTTTCATTATATTCCTCTACCCTCACACACACCTCAGTGGAATCATTGTTTGAACCTGTGATATTGCATCCCCTCTTTGTTTGAGCTCTTTTTTTTTCTTAGTATGGTAGATTTTCTCAAGAAAAGAAAATAAGTACACACAATAATAAGACATCTAAGATAAATATGATTTATTGCTCTTTTGGACAATATTGGCTACTTTTGAAAACACTAATGAAAGACCATAATATTTGTGGCTTAAAGAATTACTCTAGCCTATTTTCTAATTGATAATCCTATCTTTCTGTTAAGCAGAAATATTTTAAATTTAAAGATATTAGTAGTATTTCTACCTGAATTTAGTTTCCCAAGTACTCATTGAACTTAAATCAAAGTAGAGATTTTGTGTCAACATGAAGGAGCCTTGGAATTTTGAAGAGGTAATAGATTTAACCACCAGAAGACATCACCTTGCTAAGTAAAGCTGAAATATCTGGGAATAAGCATTTTGTGAATACAATCTATTACTGCATAATATTTTCTACAAATTGTCATCACAAAAACTCAGAGGCTTGATTATAGTCTAAATTTTACAATCTAGCATTGCTAATATCATTTGGTATTTTCAGCCTTTTTCTAATAGTTTCATATTGGACTGCTTTTTCCAAATTCATGCATTGACCTAATAATTGTAAGCTGGTGAAAAGAATGACCGTATTAAAAACCCTAATTTCTACCAAGCAAAAGTTAATAGAGAATAAGAAGTGCAAAGAGTGGCACCAGGTGGTTCACAGGACCTTCAGGTAAAACAAATGAAATTTTATTAGGCTGACAGATACAATTTTTGCCTGTGTGTCAAGGGATAACAGGAGTGTTGATTTGAGTGGCTTATTAAACAGGCATGTTTAGCTCAGCAATATTACTCATCACTGGGCTTTTTAATCTGCCAAGAGATGGGGACCATTTGCACTTATGAACTGTGTGTAATTATGGTGATTCAGATTTTGGCTGATAATGAATCTTCCATCACAGTGTGCTTGCTCGGTCCTTTGTTGTCTGTTCTTCTAAGTGAAGAGAGAGCAAAGGGAATTCTACTTTGACCCTGTCTTGAGTGGAATATGGATGGCTATAAAAATATGAAGTATGCACCTCTATAAGCATTGTACTTGATTTTTTCTTTCTGTTTTCTGTTTTAGTTTCAGAGAGCGTAGAGAAAGTGTGTGTGCTATCTAAGGCGAATGAATGACATTCATATTTCATACCAAAAGGTAGAGAAAACTAGAAAAGAATCTCTATGTGACCTTAATAAGCTGCAGCTTTCTAGGTAGACGGAGAGTAGGTTGTTGTGTCTCATCTTGCTCTCATCCCTATGCAATCTTTTTCTGTTATTGCTTCCTGTGGTCTCAGTCCCTATTTACTTCTAGCTACTCCACAACTACCTGGTACTATTCCGTGTTGCCTTGTGTTCTTTATGAGCTCAGCTCCTCACCCTACAGATGAGATAATTCTATTCCTGAAAAGTTCATGAAACTTTCAAAACTGTAGCTGAGCACAGTTCTTTGTAACACTGTCAGCCTTGACAGACAACCCTGTTCCCTTTGTGTTCTCTATCTTTCTCTGTCCATAGCTACGTGAACCTCTGATGATGTAGTAAAGGTTATGAGAGCTATTGGTATTTTTGCCTTATAGAACTTTCTATAATGAAAAAGAAACTATTGAAAGGATTGAATCTCAACTATGTTCTGTTTCAGAGACCATGATAGACCGGTGGTGAAACTTTTCTATGTAAGGATTTGGGAACAGGTTTTGCTACAGTCCTGTCATTTTCTTCCTAGTGAACATCATTACCCAACTCTGCTCTCCAGTCCTTCATTAACAATCTAATGGCGATGATGATGGGGATATATGTATGGGGGTTAGAGTGACTCATTCTTGCTTGCTGTCTTTGGAAAGAGTAAGTTCGGCAGGCTCAGATTAGTTTTTTATCAAATTTTTGCCTTGGGGGAGAGATACCTTTGACAAAGAATGATTTTATCTGACAAATGAGTACCTATGCCCTAGTTTCTTGTGTTTGGAAGAACAATTCTCTATAATACTTGGATTATAAGCATGACAACGACTTCTCACTTGAACTTTCTTCTTCTTCAAATTTACCCCTCCATGATAAAAGATGCTGCTTTTCTGTCTACAGTGTGTCAGGTTCACAACTGAGGAATATCTCATTAAGCTTTCTAGCTTGTTTTTTGTTACTCACAAAATATTCTCAAATATATTCTTGTTTGTAACATGAATTGCTTTATTATTTCATATTTCTCTTTCAGGTATCTTAAAATATTTGAAAAGAAAACTTTCTTTTGAGGATAGGAAGTATTCTAATTGGGAAAGAAACAGTGGGTAGTTCTGGTTCATCCTAGCATATATCTTTAGAAATTTTCTCTCAAAGTAATAAAGTACAAGTAATAACCATACCTTGATACCTAAACACTACAGCTCTAATAGTTACTATCGCAGGCTTTGCAATAGTACTAGACCTCAACAACTTAACCAACAACCTTCTACCAACAAAACCTTTACCTACAAACTCATTCTCAACTTTCCTAGGCTACTTCCCAACAATTATACACCAACTATTACCCCTAAAAACACTCAACACAAGCTTTAAGACAGCCCTAACCATACTAGACCTCATCTGACTAGAAAAAGCTATTCCAAAAGTTACCTCCACCATCCACACACTCACCTCTTCTACCCTAAGTAGCCAAAAAGGAATGGTAAAATTATATTTCCTCTCATTCCTAATCACACTCATTTGCATACCAATAATTCTACTCACCTAATTTCCGCAAGTGATCTCATCAATAATAAACACACATATAAACAAAGTTCAGCCAGAAACAACCATCAATCATGCAGAGCAACTATATATTGAGTGTGTGTGTGTGTGTGTGTGTGTGTGTGCATGTAGGAAAGAGAAAATAACCCCAATCTTAACAGAGGTCTTAAGAAAGACATGTAAATATTATTTTCAATTTCTAAGAAAGAATAGATATTATAAGATAATTTAAGAAAGAGGTTATTACTTTTCTATATATATTCTGAAAAGATGGAAAGCACAATTTTCCATTTGGTAGCTAGATTTCTGGGACAGTTTTAAGAAATGATTAAATACAAACAGAAAAATTGTAACATTTTACCATATATGTTAATATTTACTTACTGAAACCACTTTGTAAAAGATTTTGTGTAAGGGGCATAACACATGCCTTTAATTCTAGCAGACAAAGACAAAGGATGTCTATGATTTGGGGATGGATATAGTGAGTTTCAGGCCATCCAGGGCTACATAGTGAGACTCTTTCTTTTTTTAAAAAAAAAATCAAATAAATAATATTAACAACAAATTAATGTTGATGTTCTATTCATGAGATATATAATTGGTGTAGTTGGACAAAAATATGCTTGGACTGAGTTTTTAGACTTATGCCTTTCATCCCACATATGACCAGTTTTCCTCTTTCTTCCTCCTTCACATAACTAGTAAGTTAAGCATGAGTATGAGTGCAAAGGACTCAGAATCTCCAACTTGTAGTGAAGAACATGTTTGCTGTTAAATAATCTTAAGAACAGCTTGTTACATTATTAGTTTGTCCCAAACTGTCACTGTTGTGTGCATTCTGTCCCTGGATCTAGTCATTATTCATCTCATAAAAGACTGGATTAGATTTGATTAATTTTGTGGTAACAAATTCTAAATGGAAACTGTTTTAGTTAACTTTTTACTTGCTGTGACAAAGCAGCATAACCAAGGCAACTTATAGAACAATGGGTTTCTTGGGACCTTAAAGTTTCAGAGGGCAAGTCCATGGCCATCATAGTGGGAACATGGCAGGATGCAGGCAAACAAGGTACAATACAGAATCAATAGTGTATAGCCTACATCCTGAGTCATATGCACAAGGTAGTAGACAGAGAGGTGAATACACACACACATGGAGAGAGAGAGAGAGAGAGAGAGAGAGAGAGAGAGAAGAAGAAGAAGAAGAAGAAGAAGAAGAAGAAGAAGAAGAAGAAGAAGAAGAAGAAGAAGAAGAGGGAGGAGGAGGAGGAGGAGGAAGAGGAGGAGGAGAAGAAGAAGAAGAAGAAGAGGAAGAAGAAGAGGAAGAGGAAGAAGAAGCAAAGAAGAGGAAGAAGAAGAGAAGAAGAGGTAGAAGAAAAGAGACAGACATAGAGCCAGAGAGAAACACACACAAAGAAAAATAGATAAATGCATAGAGACAAACACGCATGCACACATACACAGATCACTAGAAAGAGTGGTAGGTAGAGTACCTGGTCTGGCATTGGCTTTTAGAACCTCAAAGCTCACCACAAGTGTCACAACTCCTCCAACAAAGGCATACTGTGTAGTAGGAGGCCACTTGTTCATTCCTGGCTGCCCAAACCATGAAATAATCACACAGAAACTTTATTATTTAAATCATTGCTTGACCAATCACTTAAGAGTATTACTAGCTAGCTCATGTCTAAAATGAACCCATTTCTATTATTTTATATTTTACCACAAGGCTCATGGCCTACCAGCAAGGTTCCAGCTGGCAGCTCACATCCTTCTTCTCTGATGGCTCCATGGCTTCTCCCTGACTCTGCATTTTCTCTCCCAGCATTCAGTTTAGTTTTCCTGCCTAACTCTATTCTGTCCTATCACAGGACAAAGCAGCTTCTTTATTCATTAACCAATAAAAGCAACACATATACAGAAGGACTTCTCACACCACCGTGCCATTTTAAAATTTAATTGTGTTTATTGAGCTATTTGGTTCATGCCTTTAATCCCAGCTCTTGGGAGGCAGAGGCAGTTGAAACTTGTGAGTACAAGTCCAGCCTGGTCTACAAGCGCTAGTTCTACAAAAGGTCCCAAAGCTACAGAGAAACCCTTTCTTGGAAAAAAAAAGAAAAGAAAAGAAAACCCATGCCTCCAATCCTTCTCAAACAGTTCTACCAGATGGGGGTCAAATATTCAAATATATGAAACCATGAACCATTCTCATTTGGACCACCACAGATACTACTGACAAGCCTCATTTCATTTATATTTTGAGAACAGTCAATATAAAAACTTGTTCACATACACCATGTGGTAATGAGGAGAAAGATTTAGTCTTTATAAAAGGCAATTGGCATAAAAGCTCACCAGGGTGAATTCATGACCACAAAACCTATGCAGCTGCCACTAGGTCAAGTTCACACAATATTTTTCCATATGTGGATAGAGCTTTTATATAACCTAATCTTCTGTCTCTTCCTATCCATTCTACAAATCTAATGAAAATAGTTTTACAGAGCTATACAATTTCAATGAAGAAAGAAACATGTGCGTAGGTTCCTGGCCATTCTACATAGTACATCAGAAAACCCCATGACCTCAGATCTTTAGAATCTTCCACATTTCGTGATGAAAATTTGCATGCATAAATTGACTAAAGATATCTGAAGAAACATTTTGAAGGAAATCCTAGGTTTTAGGTACTATCACTTATTTTTAGCTGGGAAAAGGGAGACATGTTTAACTGGAAACATTTAGTGACAGTGTTGTTATAGAGACTAAAATGTCTCCAGTTGACATATGCATAGGAAAAGAATTTTGTTTCAAAATAATTGTAGCTTTGTTTGCAAAAAATGGATGAGTAGCAGATATGTTTTATTGTTTCTATTCTACTAATGGAAAGGAATGTTGGTAAGCCACTGTTGCTCTGTGGAGTTAATGCCAGAATAGAATACTGAGTAGGATTCTTTCTTAGGAAACAGAAGATTACAACGGGCAACACTGCAGTATCTTCTACTAGAAAAAGAGATTTCCTCTAAAATGGACTCTGTAAATCCTCTTCTCTGTTTTGCTATCACTGCAATTATACCTCAAAACCTCCCATTTTTAATAGAGCCCATCATAACAATTTTTCTGTTTTTTTTTTTTAATTTTCATCTTCTCTTTCATCTATTTCTCTGCTTCTTTGTCATCTTTTCTGATACTTGAATGTTTTCCACAATGTCTAGAGAAATCATACACTTTCCAAGTAGTCAGCTCTCACTGAACTCCAGCTTTATCTTAGTCAGGTTTAACAGAGAGAAGCTTATTTATGAAATATCTCTGCTCCCTTAAATGAGAGAAGAGGCAATATATATTCTCAAAGTTAGAATTAACTGAAAATGTATGTAGACTAACAGAAAGATAGAAAAAGGCACTTGACATAAGTTTCTCCCCTTTTCCTTTTTTCTTAGTTGTCTTTGTTTCCTGTGATTGATGAGGATGACACCACTAGGAAACAGCTGGGACTTTGCAACTTAGCTAGTGAATGCTCCAAGAACTATTCAACTATTTAATGTTAGCTTAGGTATAAATCAATATATAGAACAAGGGTTATATTTCAGTTGTTCAGCCACATTTCTGTAACCCTTAACAGATTGATAGGCAAACTTGACTTTCATCACTGCATTTCAGAATCAAGAAAATTATAAATGAACACAATGTCCACTTTCATTGGCACTTTGAAATGGGTAGGGTTTACTTTTAAAATATAGTCCTATGGCCGGGCGGTGGTGGCGCACGCCTTTAATCCCAGCACTCGGGAGGCAGAGGCAGGCGGATTTCTGGGAGTTTGAGGCCAGCCTGGTCTACAAGAGCTAGTGCCAGGACAGTCTCCAAAGCTACAGAGAAACCCTGTCTCGAAAAAAAAAAAAGAAAAAAAAACTTAAAAAAAAAATAGTCCTATGGATAAGTGTCTTTCCAGATAGCAGAGTGATGGAGAAGGTTTGAGATGTAACTGTAATATATATGAGTATACTCATTAGATTTGGTTGCTTACTGGATTGAGTGGTGTCTATAAAATTGGTAAAGTTTTTAAAGTAAGTCTCTGAGGGTGTTTTTCGATTTATTTGGCATATGGGTCAGTATAATAAGTGAGAAAATACTCGCTCTGAATGTGGGCATCACCATCTCACTGTCTGGGGTACAGATGGAATGAAAAGCAGTCAAGTTTAAAGCATGAACACTTGACTCTTCTCATACAGGAGAGTTTGCCAAGTGTGCATATTTGTCTCTTTTAGGGAAGGTGTACTTCTATCACCTACTGTCATCAAGCACAGACAACAGAATCCTAGTTCTTCATCCTCTAAATGTGAACTATTCTCTGACTCTCTAGTAAGCATCTCAGCCTTCAGCCTCAACTAGACACATTCCCAAGATTCTTCTGTGGCTTTCAGCATTGTGACTTAGCAGCTACTATTCTCCTAGATTTCCAGCCTCCAGGGGGGCACGGTGGCACTATCCAGCCCATGATTCTAAAAACCACTGTAATAACTCTCCTGGTGTAATTATGTATATTGTTCATGTTCTCTTGGAGAATTATGACTAACATCAATCTTCAGGCCTTTATTAAAAAGTTTCAATTTCTAACCACATAAATTCTAGTTCTATTTGTTTCTAGTAAGTGTACTCTTAGAGTCTAAAGAGCCCAAAAATATGTTATCATTATAAACTGATCAAATTAAAGACTAAAAGCCCAGAAATTGGATTCTGGTATCCTTAGTCCTATTATATTAATAATAAAGCTCTTTGAAATGCATATTCCTTAATCTTGCCTTGCAAATTATTATTCTGTAGGTGAGGTACAGTCATGTGCTCTGTGTTTTCAGCACACCTCAGGCAAGCCTCATGTAAGTAGTCCTTGAAATTTTCTGAAAAATTTTGCCCTCCATTTTGCTTTATAAATAACTTGTACAACTGCTTCTTGGGGGCTGCCAAGCAATGGAGTCTAGTGAGATAGTTGTAATTTCTGGGGCTGAGAGAAAGAAATCCAATTAAGAAATGTAAATTCTCCTTCATGCTGAGAGAATACAAAGCAATAAAAATATGAATTCCTTTATGCTGCAGGGAAGCTTCTGGGAGTCCATAAAGGGTGAGTGATCCTTGCTGAGCAGCTGGACTGTCATCATCATGGCTGGCTTTTATGGTACCAGATGAGGCACTTTCCTGGAAATGATCTCTTCAGTGTTCTCAGTACAGGCTGCGTAGTTCTTTCTTTTAATGTTTGAAATTCATAATTAACTATTTAGAATAGGGGTAATGTTAAAATAGGAAATGAATGAAATCCTTCCTGGGGATGATTATCTGATTCCTAATTGTTCCTTACAATACAGCTGTGCAGAAAGATTGAAAATAAAAAAAAATCCTAGTGGTTGAGGGTAAAGGAAAAATCCTGCAGTAATTTGGTAGAGACTGGGAAGGGCTTTACAAAGAGATATTATTTCTAGTCATTTTCATGATCCATCACAGTTGTGTGATTTGAAAGCAGCCCATGATGCAAAGCTGGAGCCATCGTCTCCTACTGAAAAAGAAAAGGTATAAATGAAAGATGTAAAAATGGTAAGAGTTCATCAGGAGTGATTTCGTTGCTTTCATCTTTCATGTGCTGTGGAGACAAAGAACTGAGAGCAACTACTTTTTGCTTGTTTGTTTTGTTTTAATGATTATGAATATTTCTTTTTTTTTTGGCCTGGGAGGATCCTCTAGGTTTTTGCTCAAATAATACTTACCACTTCATTTTTATTTTCTATTGTAGAGAGGGAACTTGTTCAGAGAACATTTTCAAAGACATAGCTGTCTAGTTTTCCTTCCTGATGTCTCAGAATTTGTAAATACAGTCTCTCCTCAATAAGTCTAAGTCCATACCTATCAGCTACATGTTGTTGAATCAAATCTAAGTTTCCAAGAATATACCTACAGAAGAAACCTTCATGGCAGCATTTATGTGCATTCTATTTTCCAACATGTTCTACAGTCTTGATTTAAAGACTGCTATTTATGCAAACTAATAAATTGCTGGATTAGCATCAAGGCCCTTGATAAGCCTTGCCTATTAAAAATGCATTTTCAGATAGTCAGAATAACTTGAAAAGAGTTATTCTGAGCCTTTCTTCCTGTGTGAAGAGAATTTAGTTTCCTGGATGCAAGGACTGCTTTAATAGGACAGGAGACAAATGGCTAAAGTGGAGATTCCCAGAACAATCATAAATAAGTAATTAAATTTAAAATATCATTTTCAAATAATTTTCTATCATTGAATAGACTTAGGATATATAAAAATAACTCAATTCTTGTGATATTTTTTACCATTTAAGGATATTCATAAGTTAATATTTAATATGTTTTTCTCATTTATAGTGAACAGTATTGGCAGAAATGCCAGATCATGTCTTCATCTCTCTGTCTCCACAGTGTACCTAACAGAAATAATTAGCTGTTTAGGTGCTCTCTGACAGTCTACATTAAGTCAAATGAAAGCTGCATGTATCGAACGTTCAAATTCACCACAGCAGCTTGTATTAGGCCCTTATTTAATGAAGGAGAACTGAGAATTCTACTAAATGCACAATATATATGAGTTCACTATTTCAGCATTTACCTCAAACAAAATAACCTACCCCCTGCTTTTGGGCATGTTATTCTTGGATTAACTAATTAATCAATTTGATAGGAAGCATGAAGAACTAAGAAAATTCCATATGCTGTTCACTCAGTTTCCTCTAATAGTAGCAGCTTATGTAATTCATATCCTATCTTTTCTGTCCATTTGATTAGGGCTCTTTTATGAGTCTGCTGGTGGCTTCTACACTGCTGACAACATCTGGAAGTGATATCAGTTATATTTTGGTCTCTACTCTATTTCCTGGGGAAGCTAGATTACAGTGAGAAAATGGGAAAGTCCCCCACCTTACTCAGGGTCCCAAGAGCTGATCATTGCTTTGAGTAGAACAGATGCCATTCAGACCATAGGAAGAAAAAGTCAGATAAAGTAGAGATAAAAGTTACAATGTGCGGCATAGTCATAGACATTAGTAGTCACACTCTCCACAAACCCCAGTGAGAAATGTGGGTGGAACCTCCAATGTAGTAGATCCTGAGTTCCATAAGGTTAGGCTTCATACTGTGCTACTTCTCAATAGTGAAGTGATAGGAAGAAACTTTGAAACTTCTTAAATTCTTATTATTCTCCTTTTAAGAAAATATTTATTTTATGTTACTTGTATGAACGTTTTCTTTGCTTGTATGTCTGTGCACCGTGCTCATGTGTGGTGCCCATAGTTATCAGAATAGGGCATCTAATTCTTTAGAACAGGTGTGATGGACAAGTGTGAATTTCTATGTGAATGTTGGGAATCAAGTCCGAGACCTTTATGAGAACAATTGTTCTTAAGCATTGAGCCGTCTCTCCAGTCTTCTATCATCTACATAAAAGGGGAATAGTATTAAACTCCACAAGGTGTGCAACAGCACTTGCAGAGAGGTTGGTAGTGCCTGCTCCTGATGGTCAGAATGCCATCTATAATGCCTCCTCTCTCTACTAGCTTACCCATTTGTTCCTATCGGCAACGTCACTAAGTTTGTCATTGTATAATTCCCCTTCTCTTCCTGTAATACTCAAGATAATTTCCAGCATAAGATATTTAAATTCTCCTCCCTCGTTCTCTCTTTGCTGCCCGACCTCCGCCATCATGGGTCACATGCACGCTCCAGGGAAGGGCCTGTCCCAGTCGGCGCTGCCCTACCGCAGCATCGTCCCCATGTGGCTGAAGCTGACATCTGACGACTTGAAGGAACAGATTTACAAACTGGCCAAGAAAGGCCTCACTCCCTCCCAGATAGGTGTGATCCTGAGGGACTCGCACGGTGTGGCCCAGGTCTGTTTTGTGACTGGTAATAAAATCTTGAGAATCCTTATATCCAAAGACCTTGCCCCTGATCTCCCTGAGGATCTCTACCATTTGATTAAGAAGGCAGTCGCTGTCCGAAAGCATCTTGAAAGGAACAGAAAGGATAAGGATGCTAAATTCTGCCTGATTCTGATAGAGAGCAGAATTCACCGGCTGTCTCGTTACTATAAGACCAAGCAGGTCCGCCCACCCAACTGGAAATATGAGTCATCCACAGCCTCTGCTTTAGTGGCATAAATTCCCTTGTATACGCGAGCAATAAAATCACTTTGAATAAAAAAAAAGATATTTAAATTCTGTATTCTGTTTGATTAATTAGATCAATACAGTTTAAAAAACCTTTCATTTATTTTTTAACATAGTATTTTAAATGAGATTATTGAAAGACTGTTTATCTTAAGGGAATAATTGGTGATTCTTTTTTCTCTCTTTGAGTAATGAATTGATATATCTTTAATTGCTATTTTGAGAAAGGTATGCCTCCAAATGGGCATTAGGGAGAGGACAGATTTTAATTAAACCATTTAGCACATCCTGAATAACCCCACCAGGAGGCACAATAAAGGTCTGGTTAATTGGCTCAGAAAGATGGTGGCAATGTGGGAACTTCAAACTCAAAGTTAACTGCAGAAATAATTCCACACCTATGTCCTAATCTACACAGAGAACACAGAACATTTGAAATCCAGATTAGGTCAATCTTTTGTTTTTTCTCTAGAAAGTCTTCCAGCTGTACGTACATGGTCTGTTTTGTGAATGAGTCTATAGAGGGGGAACTTCTTAAGTTCCCTAACAGTGCATCTCCCCCAGTATTATGTACCAATGTGACTTGCCATGTTCCCTATTCTCTCACTCCGTCCATTCTTTCCCATATTTATCCTGCTAATGAATACTGTTCTAAAGATCAGTGACAGCATACAGACACAGAAAATCAGGATGGAAGCTGAAGGCTGAATCTCTCCCATGATGCAGTTTGACAGGATCAGGCAGTTCAAGAGGACAGAAGATCTGAAGGATGATAGGAGAATGGGCAGCCCTGACACTGACATCCAGGGTGGTTATGCAGCTGGGCAAGCCAATAGCAAAGCCTGAAAACCAGGCTGCCAGATGGCAAATACCAGAGCAGCAGATTTGGAAGAGGTAGGCTGAAAAAATAATTGAATGAAAATAATATGTTTATATCTTAGGATTTTTGATAGACTATGAAACCTTTAGATAAACTGTGGAATACAAGGTAATAACCCTATATTATTTTTTTAAAGAAGTAATTTTTGTTAACTTGAAGGAATGGATGCCTGAATACATAAAACAAGACATGAGATCGATGAATGGTTCTACAGGTAAGGGCTTTCCACTAAACCTGATGATCTGAGTTTGGTCCTCAGGATCCATATGGTAGATGGTTTTTGAACACCTAAGCTAGCAATCTACCCTATGCTCTTTTATTCACTGTTATTCTTGTTTGAGGATAATAAAATCTGTACACATCATATTGAATGAAGTCTTCTATGGCTCAACTTCTGATGTTTTACAATTGACATTTTCTCTTTTTTTTTATTTATTGAGAAAATGAAAAAAAAAGTTTCCGCCTCCTCCCAGCCTCCCATTTCCCTCCCCCTCCTCTCACCCTTCTCCCCCTCCCCACACTCCTCTCCCCCTCCCTCTCCAGTCCAAAGAGCAGTCAAGGTTCCCTGCGCTGTGAAAAGTCCAAGGTCCTCCCCCCTCCGTCCATGTCTAGGAAGGTGAACATCCAAACTGGCTAGGCTCCCACAAAGCCAGAACATGAAGTAGGATCAAAACCCCATGCCATTGTCCTTGGCTTCTCATCAGCCCTCATTGTTCGCCATGTTCAGAGAGTCTGGTTTTATCCCATGCTTTTTCAGTCACAGTCCAGCTGGCCTTGATGAGCTCCCAATAGATCAGCCCCACTGTCTCAGTGGGTGGGTGCACCCCTCATGGTCCTGACATCCTTGCTCATGTTCTCCCTCCTTCTGCTCCTCACTGGGACCTTGGGAGCTCAGTCCAGTGCTCCAGTGTGGGTCTCTGTCTTTATCTCCATCCATCACCAGATGAAGGTTCTATGGTGATATGCAAGATATTCGTCAGTATTGCTATAGGATAGGGTCATTTCAGGTTCCCTATCCTCAGCTGCCCAAGGAACTAACTGGGGACATCGCCTTGGGCTCCTGGGAGCCACTCTGGGTTCAAGTCTCTTGCCAACCCTAAGGTGGCTCCCTTAACTAAGAATTGTGCTTCCGTGCTCCCCTATCCAGCCTTCCTTTATCCCAATCATCCTGTTTCCCCAAGTTTCCCCCATCCTCCCCTTCTCACTTTTCTCTCCCCATCCCCCCTTACCCCCATCCCACCCCACCCCCAAGATCCCAATTTTCTCCCCGGCAATTTTGTCACTTCCCATAGCCAGGAGGATAATTATATGTTTTTCCTTGGGTTCACCTTCTTATTTAGCTTCTTTAGGTTCACCAGTTATATACTCCGTGACCATTATTTATGGCTAGAAACCAATTATGAGTGAATACATCCCATGTTCATCTTTTTGGGTCTGGGTTACCTCACTCATTGTATCCAAGTTTCTATTGAGTATCTTCCATCTTTCTAACTATCCTTTAACTTTATTCAAGCAATCACTATACTCTTCTAATTCATGTACTCATTCTTTAGTTTTACTGTCTTAAAAACAGTTCTTAGCTGGAGAGTTGTGGTACATGCCTTTAATACCAGCACTTGGGAGGCAGAGGTAGGTGGATCTCAGTGAGTTTGAGGCCAGCCTGGACTACAAAGCAAGGTCCAGGACTGTTACACAGAAAAACCCTGTCTTAAAACAACAATAACAACAAAACCCCCAAACACCCCCTAAAACCAGTTGTTACTGTCTTTTCTATTGCTTTATTTTTATGATTTCTTCTTATTGTATTGTTAATACATTCTTTTAGTTGTATAATATTGATATACCTATGCCAGTGTCCATGGGGTTTGCTGAGTTGTCTTTCATACTTCATGCTATCATTGTATGACTAGCTGTCTTTCCTGTGTGCTCATTTTCTTCACTTATAATGTAGTAATCTGATTTGATAAAGTATACTCTGTAGATCTGCTGCTCTAAGATGTCCATGTGAGTTAAGAAAGAGTGCCTGGGCCTCAGAGACAGACAGTCCAGAGT
The DNA here is from genome assembly GCA_025134845.1 of Neodon shergylaensis. Taxonomy (NCBI): domain Eukaryota; kingdom Metazoa; phylum Chordata; class Mammalia; order Rodentia; family Cricetidae; genus Neodon; species Neodon shergylaensis. The sequence goes on along the minus strand of JABTXL010005620.1, from coordinate 20,401,948 downwards.
TTTACTCTTTGATAATCTTCTACCAAAAAAAATTGTGGTATGGATGCTTTGTTCATAGCTTAAAAAATGTCTTTGAGAAAAGCCATCATTTCTCTAGTTTCCCATCCCTCATGTTGAAATTTAAAAGAACAGGAACATTGAAGAAAGTGACTGAATGAGTCTTGTGAGGAAGAATTAAATTGCTTTGTATTGTGTACGATACAGTGTTTGTGTGCCCAAATGGAGTTAACTTGCAAGTGGATTTTCAGCCTGTTAGAGTTCCAGATGAGAACTTCACTAGTTGATACATTGATTATATCCTTGTGAAAACTCAGGTGAGGACCTACTAAAATCATGACAGAAATGCTGATACATAAAACTTGCATTATAATAGATGTATGCTGCTTTCTAAGTCTCTCCCTTATAACCTGTTGTGCAGACATAAACAGAGAGCTTTTGTTGTACAAGTCATAGCATGTAAAAGAGGAGGAAGAAAATTGGAAAAACAAGTGATCTTTCACATTTTAAGCTTTGTTTATTTTTATTTTTCAATTAAAAATTTGATTTCTCATAATATATTTTGATCATGTTTCCTCCGAATTTGAAAGCTAATTTACACATACAAGAGAAAAACTACCAATATTTGTCTTTTCCAGTTGGTGGAAAGATCTCCCATGTTCTTGGAGGATTAATGTGATAAAAATGGTCATCCTACCAGAAGAAAACTAGATTCAATAAAGTATACATCAAAGTACCAATACAATTCTTTGCAGAAATTGAATAAAACAATTTCTAACTTTATATTGAAACACACACATGTGGACAACACACACATACACACTAAAACATAATAAGGTAGCTAAAACAGTTCTGAACAATGAAAGAACTGTTGGAGGTATCATCACTCCATACTTTAAGATGTACTACAGAGCTGTAGAAATACAAATCTCATTGACTTAGTATAAGAGCAGACAGATTGATCAAAATAATAGAACTGAAGAACCAGACATAAATCCACACACCTATGAACACTCATGAATTTTCGACAAAGAAGCAAGAAATACATACTGTAAAAAGATGACATCTTCAAACACTGATCAAACAGGATGACTGCATCCTGAATAATTAAAATAGATGTACATCTATCACCATACACAAAGCTCAGTACAAAAGGATGAAGGACCTCAATGTATGATCAGATACCCTGGATGTGATAGAAGACAAAGAAATGGTTTTGCACTCATTGACACAGGAAGGTACTTTCTGTACAGGATACCAATATGTATCCTTATGTCTATGCACACTAAGACCAATAACTAATAAATGAGACTCAATAAATTTGGGAAGTTTCTGTATGAAGAAGGATGCCATCTTTTGGGTAAAACAGCAACCTAAATAATGGGAAAATGCCTTTACCAATTATTGATTTGATAGAGGCCCAATATCTAAAATATATAAAGAACTAATGTAAACAAAATGGACATCAAGTAAACAATTCAATTAAAAGCAGGTACAGTTCCAAACACGGAGCTCTAAAAAGATGAAAGATGGATACTTGAGAAACCCTTAAAGAAATGTTCAACAGCCAGCTTGAGTCACCAAGAATGCAAATTAAGGGAGGGGCAGGTTGCCATGGTTCATACCTTTAATACCAGCACTTGGGCAGCAGAAGCAGAGGATGTCTGTGAGTTTGACACCAGTCTCATTCCAGGACAGTGAGAGATACAAAGAAATACCCTACCTCAAGAATAAACCAAAAAAACAAACAAAAAAAAAACACAAAAAAGCAAAACCCTACTACGAGATTTTTATCTTACACCAGTCAGATGAGCAAGATTAGTAAAATAAATTCTCCTCATGCTGGTCAGGATGTAGGTAAAGGGGAACTCATCCTTGCGGGTGAGAGACAGATTTGTATATCTTCCACAGAAATCTGTGTAGTGGTTCCTTAAAAACCTGGGAATAGATATATTTTAATATCCAGTTACATTGCTCTTTGGTATATATCCAAAGGATGCTACATGATAATATAGAGGTAGTTGCTCATCCATGTTCTTGGCTGTCCTGTCCACAGTATCCAGAAATTGGAGATAGTCTAGATGTCCATCAATTGACAGATGGGTCATAAAAATGTGGTACATTTACAGAATGGAATATTATTTGATTGTTAAGAAAAATACAAGAATGGACATAGCTGGAAAAAAATCATTTTGAGTGAGACGACCCAGACCCCCAAAGACAAACACTATATTTTACATTTAAAATTGGCACCATCTAGAAAACCCTAGAGGAAATGTTGGGGTATAAGAAACACAAATATGTGAAATCTACATGAAATGATAGTTACTTTCAGACATCTTTCTATTTTCCCTGGAACTCTGTGAGATGTTGTTGCCATTTTTACAAGCCATGAATTTGGCTGGGGGTCTTCCTGTATGTAGCATGTGTTAGCAGGCACATGCTGAGCTACAGACTTCCACCACAGAAGAACAGTATGAGACTTGAGCCACAAACAGCTTCTCTTACTCTAGTGGTCTATTAAAAGAAGCAAGCAAGCAGACAAACAAGCACAAAACCCCCAACAGAAAACATAAACAACAACAAAACAACAGCAAGAATAGAAAACACCTGCAAATTTTGCTATGCTTGTCTGTGAAAATTTATCCAATTTACCTAAGAAATTTATTCTGTGAGAAAAAAATAGAAAAAAGAAAGGTGTTTTCCAAACTGAGTAACTGAACTTCCAACTTTAGAGTTCTTTGTTCTCTATTTTACTACATAAATCAGAAGGGTAGCTTAGCAGACAAGCACAGCTCAAACAGAAAAAAAAATATAGAACAAGAAGATAAAGTCAAAAAATATTCAGATAAAGAACAAAAGGTGCCAGTTATTAAGTGATGGGAAGTAATATGAATCCATACCCAGAAGTGATCCTTACATTGTGTAACAATGAAATAAAATAACCCAACTAGAGCTCTTCAAAGTCTGAAGGGGAGGAGGATTTAATCCACTGATATTTTTACTGTGATGGCCTGTTTTTCATAAAATGCTTGGAAATCAAAATGTGAAAACAGCCATTCTGTTTCATAATTCAAAAAAAATGTAGTAAGGCTATTGACTTGAAACATACTTTTGTATAGCTGTCACTAGGAATTATCAAAGTTATCAAGATAAGTTTCAAGGAGGAAAATTACCAAGATGGCCTTCAGGAAGCACATCCATGTGTTTACATGTGACTGAAGGAAGATCATATGATCCAACTGAAGTTACGAAGGCATTAGGAACAATGAACATTGCAATGCATTCTAAATTTATTTTTGAGGTTTAAAGTAAACAGAAAATTCAGACTGACGGAAGTCTCTTGTTTCCATTTTTCCATTAGTCTAGGTTTTATAGAGGGATAGACCAAGAAGAGTCAGTGAATATGCATATGTCTGTACACTGCTATATTTACCAGACAAAGAAGCTGAGAGCTGTTCTGTATCAGCATTTAGAAGCCCCAGCAATCCAGTGGTGAAGACTTGGGAGCTCCCTGGAGGGTCACTGGTTTTGAATATATGTTAAAATCTGAAGGAAGAAGATGGAGTCTGAGGACTGCAGCGGATAGGATCACTGCTAGATTGGCTCACTCAGAAGGAACGGAATATAATGGAATATATGCCTGCATGTGTGGGGTTTCCTCCCTTTCTCTCCCTTCCATCCTGAATCCAGCCCACTTGATGGTACTCACATGAAGCATGGATTTCTTGCCCAGATTGCAGTTTTTGTCCCCTATTTCAATCCTCTCTAGAAACACTTCCACAAACGTACTACAAGGGAGTTTCACCAGTCCTATCCATCTCACAATCCAGTTAAAATGTTGACAGAGTCCAACCAGAATGTGAAGACAATTTCCAGCGAAGATACTAGGTTTGACTTTGTAACTTTGTATCCTTTCCTTGCCCTCTTTGTTCTTCAGTTTTCTTACAAATAAAATGTGAATAATGATGACACTTAACTCAGAGGTCTTTTGTGAAGATTTAATTGTATATAGTTATTATTAGAGTTTCTTAGGTAGATATATTTTACTTATAGAATTTAAAGTACACCTTTGTTTTAGGAAATTTAAAAAGTACCCAGTTATGTAGCTTTTGTAGAGGCAGGCTAAGTAGTCTAGACATTTTCCTCTCCTGTGGTTTTGTAGGATTGTGTGTTTGGGTACAACTGTTTTTAAATGAATAGTTCTTTGAGTAGTTTGCAGCTTAGGTGCTGACACCTTTGCATCTACTTCTCCCAAATGCAACATATTTGGAGTAATTGTATGCAGGTGACAGCCAGCATCAACTTGGTGACAAAACACATTCTCCTGCACAACAGATTTCTCTATCTTTAATGGATATTTAATCCTGTTTAGGAGTAGATACAAGATACTAGAACTCTTTTAATTACCCCAAATGATCTATTGACTTTCCTAAATAATTATGATCTCCACATGTCCTTTCAAAGACAACATTTTTTTTTTCTGAGGAAAACCAATGTTAGGAAACCAGACTACATTTATTTTCATTTTTTCAAGACATGAAGTCAAATTTTAAGGCTGTCTTTAGAACAATAGAAAATAAGAGAAGTCAAATCATGTCTTTGAATAAAAAAAATGAGAAGTAAAATTTCTAAGGAAGAAACCAGCATTCTAAGCCTAGTGGGAAGGAAGGCCTTCTCAACTTTTACATGGAAGGTTAATATTTGAAGAGTATAAGGTCAGTTGCACCTTCCTTCTTTAAATTAACCAGAGTAATCATAGCACCATGACCTACAAATAAAACCAAAGGGCATGGTTTTCTTATAGTAGTGAAATGGAAATTAAGGCAGAAATGTAAAAAGACTGAAGAAATTTCAGTGACAACATAAATTATTAATAGAAAAAGTACCTTATGCTAAACTCATTAACGGTATTCAAATTTGCGACCTACTTAGAATGAGTTTTCCTCCCTGTGTTTGGAACAGACTGGTATAGATAGAAACAGATTTTCTGTAGTGAATCATCTAAGTTGCTCGTTGTTCCTGCTATCAAAAGGCAAGTGAAGATGTTCATAGGATGTGCTGGTTAGGAATCCTTACAGAAGCCTGATGTTTTTCTAACACTAAACTTCACCATCTGTAGTGTTCAAATTCAACAGTCCTTGCTAATGCTGACAAAGTGGCTGCCTTGGCAGATCAATCTGAGAAGGAGCCTAAATTGCCAGTATTGAAAAGAACTTCAAAGTAAATCCACCTCTAGAAGCGAGGGTCTCCTTTGGGTTTACAGGTTTCACTAGAGGGAATCCTTTTGCACTGGAAGCATTACTATTTGTTTGCTAATGGAAGGAAGACTAAGGCCAAAACCCAATAGGGAGCAACTGAGAAATGAACGAACATATGGCCCTCATAATTTCAATCACTAGAATAAAAAATGTAGCTAGTGGTTCAAGAGCTCTGTTTCATAAAAGAGCCCAGATAAGTATAAACTTGATTAGAAGATAATCTAGTAGAAATGTCAGTCATTTTAAGAAGTGAATAAGTTTTGCCTGCTAAAGCAAAAGTAGAGAAAGCGTTCAGGGTGAGGTGAAAAATTCAAGCAATGAAATCATCTGGTGTGATGATCTTCTACAGAGTTGACTTCTGATAAGTTCCAATCAGTTGGTATTTCTGATGATTTAGCAATCAGGGATTACAACACTAAAAATGCTTTGTGAGAGGCACTGCCAATGTTGCTAATAGTTCTAAAGGCTTAAGGAAAATTGCATCACAGTCTTACGGCATCATATGAACTGCAATACAACAATGTGTGTGTGATAATGTGAGGGTTTTTTGTCAAATATTTCTACTTTCAACATGAAATTGAAGGAGTCTGTTTTTAAATAAAAGTAAAAGTTTCTTATAAAAAAGGCTAGAACTCTTCCAACTTCCCTGCCGTCATCACTGTAGTGAATGTGTGTTCCTCCTGAGCCCTTGACCAATTCATTATTGACTTGTACAAAATAAATGTTCAGTAACAGAATATGTAATTTACCTAAGTGCACCAAACCCGTGAACTTGAGAAAGAATGACATGTACCAATTTTAAAGAAATAGTTGTAAATCAATTGCGGACTTTTAGCATAATTGAAAATACTACCAACGTTGACCTAGGTAGTCATAAAGAGTTTGTTGTATGAAGTTGTAATTTGAACGTTGTTACACATTTACTACAGCAATGTCTTTTCTCATGACTTAATTCATAGCTCGTATTTTGCCTGCCAGCCTCCCTCCCCTACCTATTCCTCCCATGACCCTTTCCACTTTCCTTCCCTCCTCCATCCCTTTGTCTGTCCCTCCCCCCTTCCTTCTTTCTTTTCTTCCTCTGTCATGCATTTTGTTTCTTTTGTATGTCAGACAGTAGATGAATGAAAAAATATATGTATAGCTTTGTACCTAAGAATTGTCTTATAGGTAGAATGGATACAAAATCACCAACATGAAATTTCTATTTTTTTTTTATTTTGACTCACGGAGAAGAGGCTCAATCAAGTTTGCACACTTATATTCATTAAATATTGTTAAATGCTGGAAACTGAAATGTAAATCTTCCCTACAGCCAAAGAAATATCAAAAAGTGAAGACTCTACAGAAAGGGAGAAAACCTTTGCTACTTATGCGATTCTAGCATATATAAAGAAGTACACAAATTAACCTCCAAAATTAAAACTGCTAATTAATAAATAGGACAATGAACTGAACATACAGCCCTCAGAAATAACTAGTAAGTATTTTTATAAGTGCTAAAATGTCCCTAGCAATATAGATATCAAAATTTGGAATGTTTTTAGACTCCATCTTACACTAGACAAGACAACAAATGCTGACAGGAATGTGGGGGAAGGGGAACACTCATACACTGTTGATGGGAATGTAACTGTGAGATGTGTGTACCTAGGTTGGTAAAGGCCAGGGAACTAGAAGGGGCTGTTGGTTACCATTCGATATGAGTCACACTATTGCACTCTTAGCAATATTATTTATATTAGGTATCTCTATTTTTTGTTTCTTTCCTTATGTATTTATATTAGCTTTCATAACATTTATCTAGTTCAGTTTCCAACATTTGCAACTTTCAATAAAGCATTTAATGATGCAAACTTCCTTTGAAGACTCACTTTGTCAGTGCTTCTTACTTGTTCAACTGAGTAACTATTTTTCCCTTTAAAACAGGAGGCTTGGTTAAGCAATTTTGATAAATTTCTCCAGGCACAGTTTTTAAACTACAACTTTCTTGGCAGTCATACTTTTAATGTATTGACAAAGTCACTTGTACATTCAAAGTTATGCAAATAACATCAGAACTATTAGGTTTCAAAAAATTTTCAACACTTTTAGGCACTACTAGGTACTCATAATAATTACTAAGTAGTCTTTTGCTCAGAACATGTACTAGATACTCAACTTTATATAGATTTGCCTATTTTGGTTACATCTTATAAATACAGTCACACCATTTACTATCTCTTATGGCTTGTTTGAAAATTAGCATGATGCCTTCATTTCATAGCCTATATTAGTGCTGCATTACTTTTATTTTTCTTTTCAATCACATGACTATATGTGCTATTTCATATATCTAGTTACAGTTAGACAAATGTTTCTAACTTCAGGAACTATGAATTAATGCTTTATAGATTTTTTTTGTGTAGTCATGTTTTGGGTAGTGGGTAAGGGTAGGGTAAATGCCTAGAAGCTGAACTGATGGTATATACTCTATAAATTTTTTTTATTTTTTATTTTTATTTTTTTTATTAAAGATTTCTGTCTCTTCCCCACCTCCCCTTTCCCTCCCCCTCCCCCAATCAAGTCCCCCTCCCTCGTAAGCCCAAAGAGCAGTCAGGGTTCCCTGCCCTGTGGGAAGTCCAAGGACCACCCACCTCCATCCAGGTCTAGTAAGGTGATTATCCAAACTGCCTAGGTTCCCACAAAGCCAATAGATGCAGTAGGATCAAAAACCCATTGCCATTGTTCTTGAGTTCTCAGTAGTCCTCATTGTCTGCTATGTTCAGCGAGACCAGTTTTATCCCAGGCTTTTTCAGACCCAGGCCAGCTGGCCTTGGTGAGTTCCCGATAGAACATCCCCATTGTCTCAGTGTGTGGGTGCACCCCTCGCGGTCCTGAGTTCCTTGCTCGTGAAATGGATGGAAATAGAAAACACTATCCTGAGTGAGGTAAGCCAGGCCCAAAAGAGGAACACGGGATGTACTCACTCATATTTGGTTTCTAGCCATAAATAAAGGACATAGAGCCTATAACTCAGGTTCTTAGAGAAGCTAAATAAGAAGGAGAACCCAAAGAAAAACATATAGGCATCCTCCTGAATATTAACCTTCATCAGGCGATGAAAGGACACAGAGACAGAGACAGAGACCCACATTGGAGCACCGGACTGAAATACTCTATAAATTTTTAAGAAATGAAAAAGTTCTCAACCAAAATAACCTCATTATTTGCAAACTCACCAGCAATTAATTTCTCTCCATACTAACCAGTACATGTGCCTTTTAAAGATTTTTCTGTTCTCGGTGCCTGCAAGGTGTTTCCTTCTAGTTTTGATTTGTATTTCCCCAATAATTAATTGTTTTGAGCTCTTTTTCTTTATTTCTATTGGCCACTTCATTTGTAAGTCTTTGGATAAAAAAAATCTATTCAGGTTATTTTGCCTGTTTGATTTTCAATAGCCTTTGACAGTTGAATTCCCTTTTATTCCGGAAATGTTAACAAGGCCATGATTTTGCCATCAATAGCACTTTTTATGTCAACAGTAGTCTTTCGTTATCCAGAGGGGATGTATTCAAAGACACTCAGAAGAAGGCTGAAACTACATTTATTGTGTTTTCCCTAATGTTTGCTCTCAAGATTAAAGTTGAAATTATCAATTAGGCACACTAAAAGATTAATAGTGTTTCATTTGTTAGAAAAATAGAACACATGCAAACGTGCTGCTCTAAAATTGCCCATATCATTACTCCTTTTTCATTTAGAAGCTATAAATATTGATGTTCAACAAAGTGTTTGAGGCCAGTATAAAATAAGGGTTCACTGACTATACAGCACTATGATACCATGCTAGTCAGTTACGAAGGCAGGTGGTACAATAGAGCATAGACATAAAGGTAGCTCATCTCCCATGGGAAAAAGGACAGAGTAGCACAAGTAGAAACACACACACATTTCTAAACCTGTACCTATTTCTAGTCTATGCATTCTGGGTCAACAGTGGCTCTGAGGGAGGAGAGGCTAGTTGAAGGTTAAGTACCAGAGCAGCAGCTGTTATCCCGTCTCATGAAAGCCTCCCTTTCTCTTAGGAAGTGTGTCTATCACATTCTTGCCTCAGAAGCTCTAAAATAGCTGATCTTGCCCTCTGTCTTGGAATTTTATTTGCCTTTTAGTCTTTGTGAGGTCTTAGGTGAAGGGTCACATCATCAGAGAAGGATGTTAAACCTAGTTCAATTATAAAAAAACTATTTGTATTTAAATTCCTCACACATTTTTCTTACTTTCTTCATCCCTTTTCCTTTGTTTGTTCCCTTGAAAACTACCTCCCATCTTCCTTTACAGTATCAGTTTCAGAAGGAAAGGTCTCTATTGAATGCAATGCTTTTCACTTTACATTAAATACCTACTCTGTGTTGAGCACAGAATTAAAACATGACATCTGTGCAGAAGGTTTTGAGCCGGGGTACAATGCATGGATATTGTACACTCAGTGACAATTTTTCTATATAATAACTAATGGCAAAATTTCAGTGACAAGGAAATTATACAGTTTTCTACAGGTCCCAACAAATAGAATCATTGATAGAAGAGTTTGTTTATAAATATATGTTTTCTTCTTCCTGGAGACAGGATCAAAAATTTGCATATAATAGGAGTTCTTTTAAAATATATTTATTGTTTTATAACTTGAATGGTTTCAGACCAGGGTGTATTTCTAGGACAGCTGTGTTGAACATTTTAAAACAGACTGACTCTGAACAGAATCATCCTTCAGAGACAATGCTTTTGTCTAGATATTGTTATAATGTATGTCAACATTACTTGAAGTCCAGTTGTATGTAAATTCCATAGAAGCCTAATGTAGGTAGAAGAACAAAGACTTTGGTGTGAGAAAATGGGAGTTTAATTTTGATTACTAGGCCTTGAACAAGCACTTTTTTACTTATTTGTTTCGTTGTAGTCTCAAAACTCTGATTTACAAAGGAAACTGGAACAGCTATTTGGGTGACGTCAGTGAAAAAGAGAAGTGTGAAGCCTGTGGGGACTCACGGTGGAGATTTTCCTGAGCCACCAAAATGCGCTTGAAAAGTTTGAACACATGATTCACATAGTCTTCTCATTTCCTTCCTGTGACTGTCCTAAAAAACTCTGGCTAAAGGCTACATAGGGGAAAAAAGGATTTATTTCAACTTACAGGTTACAACTCATCATGTGGAGAAGTGAGGGCAGGCACCCAAGGTAGACCACATCACAACAAGTCTTCTTGCCATTTCATATAATAACTAAGGAATTCACAGCTAAAGAAGTAGAAATCATGGAGGAATGTTTTTGATGGCTTGCTTACTTGTTCATGCTTAACTTTTTAAACAGCCCAGGACAACCTGACAACAGAATGATGCCACCCACAATGGAAGGGGCCCTTTCATATCACTTACCAGAAATGCCATGGGCCATTCCAATATTGGCAATCTCTTAATTGAGACTCCCTTTTCTGGTGACTCTAGTTTGTATTAAATTGACAGGTAAAGCTTACTAGAAAGCACATCATGACTTGTCTGTTTGTGATGTTGGACAGACTGAAACATAAGATGCAGAGGAGAACAACCAAGCTATGTCATATGACCACTGACATATTTGTTCATCTTGTGAAAAAGACTTTCATGGCATCGGTACCACTGTCAGGTGATACACTTGGGTCTTTGTCAGAGTGTGAAGAAGCTTCTTTTCTGAAGATGCATTTTTTGTCTCAGGATCTACAGAGCTCACACAACACACAGCAGTTTGAAGATAGAGTGTGGCATATATGGACTTTTCACTAGTAGGGGGCATGTGTATTCAATTCCAAAGACTGACTACACATCAATTATGTGTAAAATATTAGATAGAAAGGTATTCTGAGAATCTTCTGTTTTTCCTTTGTGCTGTTGAACATGATCTTTGTAGACTAGAAAGCCTCTTTAACTTCGAAAAGATCATTGTGCTTTGCATTGAGTAATGTGCAAGTTAATGTCCTCTCAATCATGACAATTG
>JABTXL010005620.1:20361245-20390674 GCA_025134845.1 Neodon shergylaensis | reverse complement strand
GTATAACACACTGCACTCCACTAACCAGTGAGTAGTATGACACACTGCAGTGCAATAACCAGTAAGTAGTATGACACACTGCCATGCACTAACCAGTAAGTTGTATGGCACCCTGCAGCGCACTATCCAGAACACGGAAACTATAGCCCAAGAGAACCACCACGGCTAAAATAGCCTCATGCAAAAAATGTGGACTGCATTAAATTTTTGTCTTATGCAAAATTGAACAATTAACAAAGAACTCAATGTGCTAATGTTTTTAAAATTATCTATTTTGGGCTTATAGTTTATAGTTTATACATCTTTTAGACAGCCTTAATATAAAAATATTATAACAATTCATTTAAAATAGTATTTCACATTTTCTGCATCGTTTGAACACCCCAGTCTTCATTTAAAAAAGAATTTCTTAGTATGATAATTAGGCAATGGTTCAATTCATGCCAAATGTCTAGTAAAGCTCTTCCTAAGTATTAATTATAGCTTAATAAAAGCTTCCAAGTGAATCAAAGTTTTAATGTTTCAAAGGGTTATAATTTCCCTGGTCTCATAAAAATAAACTAAGTTAAAGGGGACAAACTTAATTGGAAAATGGAATTCTGATCTCATTCTGTTTTTGTGTCTAATTTATGGTAGAGGAAGCACAGGAACTAATGTACTCCAGGTTTGCTGTCACTGAAAATAGTTATATTATCTCTCAGGTGTGGTATCCCACACTTGTTAGCAAAGCACCCAGGAGGCTGAAAGATAAAGATCCACAGGAGTTTGAGGTCAACCTGAACTACATCAAGAATTCTGCACCAGCCTGAGCTACAAATTGATAGACCCTGACTAAATAGGTACTGGCTGTGTTGCTTGTGGCTATTTCTGCTGTACTTATTTCCTGATTACTGATTTCTATATATCCTGGAATTATTCTACCCACGGAATCAAACATTATTCTCTGATTTTGGAACAAGTTTCTTAGTGTCTCTTTTGAACAAAATATACAATATGATGTTTTTTAGATACTTGAAATTGAAATAAGTTGTTCATGTTCTTGTATGTATAGTGTGGTTAATAATGAGGAAGTTCTGAACTTTAGCTCAGATCCCTGTCACAGAACCTTGATTCTCAGCATTTTTCCAAGTGGTAAGTGCGTCTTTGTTCTTCATGTTGGTCTCATGGGTTTATGCTTATGGGGTGATCTCTGGTGGTCTCATAGATAGCTCACAGTAGGGAGATGACTCAAGATGGGGACAAAACTAACCACATAATTAAAAGGTCCAGGCTTTAATCCAAAGATCAATCTGACTGCTGGGCCAGGGATAAGAACAAGAGGTTGAGTTCGTTCAGGTAGCCAATGATCCAATCATTACTGCTTGATACAGTTTCAATAGGAACAGTGTATACTGAGGCCAGAGTGAGGTTCTTGGGGATGGCTTAGGAGAAATTGGAGGAAGGAGAAGGAAGAAAATGATGTGATAATAGAAGTGGTGAGAAGCAGAGTATGTTATTACTTTTGTATATATGTAAATGAGTAGGGCTTGTATATATGTAATGAGTAGGGTAAGGAATACGTTTTATCCCAAACTCTTGGGACTAGAATTGCTTCAGATCACAGGTTTGGATTTTGGGATATCTGCATATACATAATAAAGGCCCTGAGCAGGAGTGAAAAAGAAGCATTTGTTCAAAACTACTTGGCTAATTTGTGGAAAACCAAGATGTAGTTATGGCAGTTTGATTCTGGAGCCCACATTCATGATCAGTGAACTATGCTGCTTCACATAAAATCTTAGTATGTGCAGAAATGTGCTCTGATTCTGCCGTAGGATCCTTAGTTCATTAAACATACAAGAGCATGTAACTTATTTCTATGGTGTTTGCCCTCATTACACTCCTATACACATTCTCTTTCTATTATTTGAAATTCATTGCCCTTTCCCAAATGCCCAGCACTTCTCCAGCTTCTTACTTTCTCCTTGATCTACTCAAAAGTCTCTTCCAAATGGTTTCCCATCACTGGCTCCTCTTTACTCTTCAATTCAATCTGTGACCTTCTTTTGATGTCTAACATGGGAGCCATTTCTGCTCACCTAAGTGTTTATAGGTATTTGTCATGATATTTATTGTAGCCTTCTTTGCATCTGTATATTTCAAGATATTAAGATCTATTTGAGAAAAGTCTTTCTTCCTTCACGTCTCTGTCTCTGAGGACTAATACAAATTCTGGAACATAATCACTACTATGGTTTGAATACAATATGTATACTAAAGGCTAGTGTATGGAATGCTGTTCTTCAAATAGCAATATTGTTTATGTGTTTTGGTGGGAGTTGGAGGTTAGGATCTTTTAGGAGGTAGGGTGTAGATGACAGATGAGCTGACTCTGGTAGAAATTTGAAGGTCACAACCATTCTTGACTTTGGCTACAACTTCTGCTTCCTGATCCACTACCCCATTCTCCTGTCACTATGAACTGAGCCATCGTATATCTAGTATCATGATGGACTTGAACTTTAGAAACTATGAACCAAAATAAACCATTCTTCTGTTACACAGTTTCTGTCAGGTACAAGTTTTCGGACACTAGATAACTAATATGATAAACTTTCAATAAACATTATAATCTATGTGAATGATTCAATGAAATTAGATAATAAAACTAAAGATAAACAATATTTCTGAAACCCAAATATGTAACCAGAGATTCCAATTTGTTATACCTTGATCATTTTTGAGTATTGTAGAGAGGTCGTGTCAGAGGATTTGCACTATATATGCTTACAGGATTGGCTTAAAGTTTATCTAGTCTTAGGAAATGGACTAAAGAGGAAGTGAAAGAAAAATCACCTAGAAAATGCCATCCCTTTCCATCCTTTCTCAGTTTTATCTCATCTCTAAAACGTTCTAAGATTCCAAAGAACAGTCATTATAATCTTAAGTTTTTAATACGTCACACACATATATTTATGCAATATATGTCCACTATGTGCGTGTTCATTATTTTGTGTGTATAACTTTGTATGTGTGTGTGTCTATTTTTCCATCTCTTCATGTGAAATTTGAGAAAAGTATTTTATTTAAAATACAAAATACCATGAAAAACATAAGTAATTCACTTTGAACATCATTGCACTTTTCTATGCTATCATACTAATAGCTACTACTCTGAGATACTTCTAATGATTTCATCTTTGATTTTACAATTAGCTCAATAAAATGTTTAAAAGAATGAATGGGTAAATAATGGAAAATATTCATAAAATGGCTCACAATTATTAATATTTGCATATTATGGGTTTTCTCATTATTTAAGCCTCTGTATTGCAGAAAGAAAGACTTGTTGCATGACGTATGTGAGCTGTTCTAAAAAGGAAAAGGTCTATACTAACTCAAAAGCTGTGTACCTACATGACTCTTGCCTGGATAGGTCAATTTGATGTGTTTTTCCAATAAATACACACAACTCCTATTTTGTGATGAAAACTTTTATTTTTCTCCTGAGGGCAGATCTGAGTAGACTGCCAGGAAACACCCCCTCCAACATCTCTGGACTTCTCAGGAATGGCAATGGACTGGTGGTTATGTGACATTGCTGCTAAATTCATTTTATAAGTTGCTAAATTTCTCTATTTATATGATACATAATTAATAGAAGATACATATCACAAAAATAACAAACAATATTTATTCTTTATTAAGGACTTAGCATATAGGAAACCTTGTCCTACACATATTGTGGATGGTAAACCCACAATCATCTGGGCTTTCTATTTCTAGCCCTTATGTTTTTAGCTGTCTGTAAACTGATTTCTCCCCATATGCATAGGAGGCTCACATTACAAACCACACGTAATGCTGAGTTCATGACGACTCCACGGTAGAGAAGCATTATTTTTTATTCTGGGGAATTTGACTCAATCATATAGACTTTATTTGCCACAGAACAGAATGATCTACAATCCATCACTATTATTTCAAAGAAAAATAGTAGATAGGTCTTCAAAGGTAAGGGTAAAATTTTTTTTCTGATATATATATCTGATATTTGCAGAGAACACGTTTGGACAATCCAGACTTTCTTGGAAACTGGTGTTGCTTAGATCTTTGTAGTGGAAAGCTAAGAATAATGTATATAATGGACAATCAAGGGGTAGAATGAACATGATGAAAATAATGTCAGGGAGACTGAGACATACATATAGAAGCTATGATTTGGAAAGGATGGACCGTAACACAAATTGGAGCCATGTGGATCATTGAAGTAGATTCCTGAATAATTCAAAACTATGACGACGAGACATGATTTAAGCAGGGCAGCAAGGGAGATAATTTGATTATCCTGTTCTAGCAAGGATTAACACTAATAGTTAAATTCAGCTGTAAATATTTTTGCTTTCTAATTATATCTAAGTCTATACATATGGGCTAGGTGTTGCATGCGTTTATATACTTCTCTCACCCCAGCTATACAAATTAAATGTGTTGCACTGGCCCTTTCCCTAAGGTGGTCCTATAACAAGTGCCAAAAATTCTTGAGTTTATCATATTGCTAATGATGAGTTGTTACTTGAAGACCCTAGTGCACTACGCATTAGCTATTGGGTGAACTATTTATATACCTTCTCACAAAACACAGTCTAAGCTTCTCTTAATGATGCTTTCCTAATTTGACCACTAAATCTGAAGAAAGTGTCTCCGTTGGGTAGTGTTGACCTCCAATGAGAGGGTACTAATGAAAAATTCCATTGACTATCTGATGCTTAGATAGTATAAGGGAAAAAAATAAGTGTTTTAGATTAATTAAAAGGGATACATAAAGCCCATTTGGAATTAAGCTAGACAATTTATACAGCATCTGAAATTGTTAACAATATTTGGTGGTCCCACTGTAATCTTTAATTCATTCTTCTTACTTTGTCTAATTATAGAATTATAATTATATTTTTCTCATTGTTTATTTTATTTGTGTGTGTGTGTGTGTGTGTGTGTGTGTGTGTGTGTGTGTGTGTGCAGAGGCTTTGGGTGGATATTTATTCTGTTGCTTTCTACATTATTCCTTATAATGCCAGATTTCTCACCAAACTTGGAGCTCTCTGATACATTTATACGGCTGTGCTCCCCAATATTAGAGTTATACATATATACCACTGTAACTAGCTAATTGTTTGGATTCTAGGGATTCAAACTCAGGATCTCGTGTTGGTGGTCATTTTATCTACTGAGCTCTCTCACTAGTCCCACGTGGTTCAGCTATTGTTTAGCTCCTACTTTGTCTTATATTCTCTGTTTTCATCACCCTCCTCCTTTTTTTTTACATTGCATTTGTGGTCTTGAAGGTAGCTGTGTTTCTGACACTGAATGCCTATTCCTGAAAATGCATCTAACCATAGGATGTTGTATGAGACTCACCTCTCACTCTGCTTTCCACACAGGTCTCTATCCTGGGTCCCACTCAGTCTTTCAGTGAGAACTTTTACATATTTTCCAATTACCTTAATTGCTGGCAACTACTCTGTACATCTTGTTCATCTATTTCAGTTAATAAAAATCTACCCACCTTTACTTATATTAAGATTCATTTTTAAATAAGTAGAACAAAATGTATAGGTAAGGAGGGGTCTATAACATTCATTTGAAGAACATCCAAAAACACAACAGTAACTCAAATAGGAAAAATAAACGAACAAAATATCTCCAAGAACTTCATGTTATTGTAGAATTTTGCCTTAATGCTTTAAATAATAAGCATTAATACATTTACTAATCTTAAACAACTCATATTCAGTCAGTTATGAGAAACGGGAATGCTTCACAATATATCATATACTGAGGAGGAAAATAGAGGAAGAAGAGGAAAGAAAAGAGGAGGAGAGAAAAAGGAATAGAAAGGAAGGGCTTGTAGTGTGAGGTCTATTATGTTGGATATTAATGACAGAATTTTAAAAGCATGAGGTATGTCTGGAATATATGATATACTTTCATTTCTTCTAATCTTCATAATTTATGTGGCTACATTATTCAGTCAGTCCTCTATCAGAATCATTATATAACCTTTCAATTTCTTTAATCTGATAATATGTTATATAATTTTTCTACTATTTTTGAGAATGGGTCAGTTAAACAAGCATTTATATTTTTGCCACTTTGGTTACAAACAGATCAATCCCATGGTTCTAATGAACAATTTAATTCTTACGCTCTAGTTCTAAAAATCCTATTTTTTTTTGAATGATGATTTCCTAAAACGTCCTTGTTAAGTGTGGAGATAATTATTATTAACATCATGGGCAAAATATAAATAAACAAACAAATAAATAAATAAATAAATAGACAGGTGTCTTACATCCAAAACTATATCCTTAAAAATGTTAGTTCTAAATGCAAAATCATAGATTTTTGGGATTAAAAAAATGCAATTTTCCCTGCCATTTATTTTTGTAAAGTTTGGAAACAGTTATAGCTATATATCTGTATACATTAGAATAGATATGAAGTTTGATAGCCACTGTGAATCAATAACACTTTATAATATTCACCTAATATACAATTATATAGAAAAAAATTAGACTTTTTCTGTATGTAATGTTTCTTCATAGGTAGTTATTGATCAATGGTCATTATCGATTTAGCTTTCTACTTGAATTGACATCAACACATTGCATAACTGACTTTGTAATTCAACTGCCTGAAAAGTCAACTTAATGTTAGCTACAAAACTACCTGATTGAAACACATGAGTTCTAAAAGCCATTAAGTTTTATGAACAGAGTGAAAAGTTTACTCCAGTGTCACATAATTTTTTTTATAGTCAGGAGATAACAATACCATGAAAACATTACTACCCTTGGAAATATGGAGTAAAAGAAATTAAAGATTAATTATTCTGAGATAAATGGTTCTGTATATGTGATAGAAAGTCAGAAAAAAAATCACTGTATCCCTAGCAAGGATTACTACAGCAAGTAATGGTATAATTGTCACAAATGAACGCTGGACAAAGCATTTATTCTGCCTGGTAATGCCCCTGAAAGGTTATTAACTGTGCTGAATCCAGGGCCATGAGACAGAAAAGGGAGAAGAGAAAGACAAGAGTTTATTGCATAAGCAATGGTCGGACGGTAAGCTTGCCAGTTATCATGCCTTCTAGAGCACCGTCTGAATTGTCATCTCTTCTGATTTCATCTTACCAATTGTCTGCCCTAGATTAATTTATCTTGTTATAGCTTCTTTCCATACTGTTAGAAGCTCGTTATCCCTTTTCTTCAGAAAACGAATTTTGATAGACAAATCTCTTCACAATATTTTATCTGATCTATATTTTTATGTGTAGAATACATGCTGTTGAAAAACATAATTTTGCCTCAACATTCCTCTTACACTACACTTGTCAAAAGTCCCAGCATAGACAGATTTTCATTTGTTTGATTCTGTTAAACAATATAAGATTCTTCTAAGTCCCCTGTCAATGGTATAAATGAAAGTTGAGTGATGATGGCTACCAATTTTAAATGTTGAAATTTGCATATTATTTTTGTTACTAATCTTTTCACAGGTACTGCTTTATTTAGTCTCCTGCATATCCATTACTGTTTTTTTCACTATTTATAAATCTAGGAATGAAAGTTTGGAGCTGCTTTATTTAGTATCCTGCATATCCATTACTGTTTTTTTCACTATTTATAAATCTAGGAATGAAAGTTTGGAGAGATTAAGGAACTTTTCCAAGTTCACCCAATTCATGTCATTCAATTCAGAAGCATATACACATGAATACACACACGTAGTACCCCCCCATAAATATAAATTAGAAAAGAATCGACCTCAGTAAGAAACTGAAAATGACTTTAAATTTTACCTACAGTCATAAGATTAATTTTAAATATGAAGACAGACTGTTAGAATCCCAAATACACACAATAAATTGTATTTAAGAAATGTAAGCATAGTGAAAGAAGTAAATGTATTGTCTATCACATACTGGAGTACTTAACAGAGGGATTAGTGCTGAAATCAATTTTGGCTGAGCAGCGTGATTTTAAGAGGGAAAGCAGTGCCAAATGCAGATTCTGAAACTGATGTTTATGTCTGACGTCATCCTTACCATGTGTGTCCATTTTTAATTGCAGCTGTGAAAACTTATCACAGATTTTGTGATATAAACATTACAGCCATATCAAGCTAGAGTTCCACGTGTTGCTAGTACGACATGGGTCTCTTTGGTGAGAATCAGCAGGTTCTCTAGTTGTTGTTCCTTTTCAAGATTGTAGGCAGAATTTCTATTTCCTTGCTTTTCATTTTCTGATGGGTCTCGTTTTTTTTGTGTGTGTGTGTGTGCTCACATTTTACATTTTCTGTGCAAGTCACCATGGTTTGAATTCTTTTGAAATTCATGTTCCTTTGATCTGGATTTAGTTGCCATCATATATCTCTATGCAAGAAAAGGTTCTTTACCTTTATGGAATTGTGTGGGTAAAGTGTGTTAACATGGAAAATCTAGGTAAGTTTCACCATTTCAAAGTCCTTAAGCCTAATTGCACACAACTGGCAAAAAAAATCAATGAAATGATTTCCAAATGATATTCCGCTGTACTTCTAGATACTTGCCTTATCCAGTCATTGTCAGAGAGGCATTCTCCAGGAGGACGTGCAGAGACCCACAGATAGTATGCAGAGAGAGTCTAAATTGGAGTTCTCCAGCTGATCCTTCCCCTTGGAGACTGGGAATCCCCGCAGAAGAGGGGGAGGATTGTAACAGACAGAGGGGATGGCGAATACCAGAGAGCATGGTCCACCAAATGAAGCAAGGGTCACAAGGGCTCGCTGAGACTAAAGCGGCAAGCACAGGGTCTGTGTGGGTCTGCATATGGTTCTCTGGGTATATGTTATTGCTGGTAGCTTTGTGTTTGTGGGACTCCTAACAGTGGGAAAAGGTGTTTTTTTCCAACTCTTTTGCCTGTTCTAGATACTTTTTTCTTCCCATTGAGTTGCCTTACCCAGCCTCGATAGGATGGCTTTTTGCCTTGTCTTATTGTTTCTTGCTTTGTCTTAGTTGGGTGTTGTCTCTCAGAGGCCTGCTATTTTCTGTAAATAAAGAAAATGAAGGGAGAGTGTATCTGAGGTGGGAGGTTGTGGTAAAATGGGAGAAGTGGAGCAAGGGAAACTGTGGTCAGGGCATATTATATGAGTGATGAAATTATTTTCAATAAAAATATTCACTTTGGAAAACTGGAAATGATGAAGAGTTTGACCAATCTGCCTTAATGGACTGCCTCAGGAATGACGTCTGTTCTTTGCTGCTCTATTGCCCTTTCCCATTTTCACAAACTTTAGGTAGACACTGTATTCTCATAAAATCAAGTATCTGTTGATTTGGCTAAATGATTCTCAAAGACCTTTTTTTCTACACTCTTCCTACATTTCTTTTATTGTTTTTGTTCTGTTTCTGACATTACTAAGAGATACAATCACACAGAAAACTCCCTGATCCTTTGACTCTTAATAATCTCCCATCTTTTCTTCTACAATGTCCTCTGAGATTTGTATTCAGGAATGTTTTGTAGATGTATCCATTGATACCACAACTTTTCATTTTGATTATGATTTTTTCGTAGTGCTCTTTGTCTGTTTCAAAGAGCAGCTTCCTTGAAGGTGTGAAGACATTTACCTGTGGGAATAAGGGCAGATGTTTAGATTATTTTTAGGGAGTTTATATTTATATGTCTCACTAACATGACTGCCCAAACATAAGATAAACAAAAAACAAGAATGACAGCAATAGAATTTCCAAAATGGATGGGAAAAATCCCCCAGGCCTCACTTAACACAAAGAACTATAGACAATTAAAGAGTTCTGAGAAGATGAGAAATAGTCTTCCTGAGAGGAGAGGAATGGTCAACACTGAAAACATACATACAAGTAACATTATATGTACCTAGCAGAATATATTTAGGAATAAATGTGTATATACATATGATAAAGAGAGGGTCATAAGGGAGGGTTTGTAGGGATGAAAAGGAAGGGAGAAATGCTCTAATTATAATCTCACAAAAAAGTTTTAAAAAAACCAACAAGAAAACAATGCTGTGAGTTGCCAAATGATAAGCCTGAATTCATTGTCTTCACCTCGTGCCCAAAAGGAAACCAGCAAAAAACAACAAACAAAACCCTATTAAATTCAGCATTAATTACATGTCTACATGATTCTCTATAACCATGCCATGTCTTTAATTTGTTATCCATTTCCAATGAACTGGTAACCTAGACACCATATCGCTAGGGTTACTTCTTTCAAGCATTCAGAATGCAGTGAAAGTCTTCTCTCTTAAAGGACAGATTACCATCTCCCCTTGCTATTTCCAACCCTGTACTACTTACTGTTCAGTCGAGATAAATTCCAAAATAACCCTGACTGAAATTCCCCGAGAGGTCCGTGCACCTTTTCCATTCCTGGCCTTTGATCACATGATGCTTTATATATTCATTTATTTTCTTCCTTTTTCTCCACATATTTTCTATTTTCATCCAGGGCTTCTTGCTCTTTGTCTTAAAACTGAAATGACCCTGTCTTCTAGGAAACTTTCTCTTTTACTCTTGCCTAGGTTCTCCTGTACTTTATTAGTTGAAAAACAAATTGGATTAAACATGTTAAGACTGTGGATATCAATTGAGATTTCTTCTCTGCTAAGGCTTTTCACTCAGAGCTTTCAATATAATATTCTCTAAGTCATTCCAGAAACAATTTTGTAAAGTGCTTGTTAGAGGAATTACTGATAGCTGTGTGGTACACAAAGATACTACATAAAGTCATTTGGGAAATGCCGGATGGCTATAAAGACAAAGATTGCCCTTGACTGTTATGCTTTCGTTACAGGTCTGTCTTCTACACAGGTGGCTTTAAAACAAAGCTTCTTTGGGCACCTAATTCAGAGATGCCAACTCACACTAAGAATGTTCTAATGAAAAAATGTAGAAATTTACTATCTGAGATATTTTTTTTCTGAAGAATCAAGATGTCATGGAAATCATAGGAAAAATTTCTTGGTACAAACAAAAAATCAGAGTTCTTAATACTAAAGATAGTAGGATTTGATGATCTGTTGATTCTCTCTGTGTCTCTGTCTCTGGTCTGTCTCCCTGTCTCTCTGTGTGTGCATGTATGTTTCTCTCTCTCTCTCTCTCTCTCTCTCTCTCTCTCTCTCTCTCTCTGTGTGTGTTTGTGAAAGGCATCTTCCTGACCCAGAATGGAATGTACATGAGGAGTTCCTGGCAATTATTGTTTACAGTTTCTTTTCTCATTCTTTCATACTGATGAATTGAGAACCAGAGAGGACCTTCTATTCTTTATGTGTAAGCAATAACTCAGATACAGTCTTTATGAAGGAAGATTTACTTTCTTTTTGAAAGTTATGATTATTTTTTCATATTTTACTTTAAAAGGAGAGGGGTTATCTGCCTTATTAACAACTTCTATGGGCCAATGTGGTGTCTCCTTTATTCATCAACTCTTCACAGTTCAACCACAGTTCTTAATTTACTATTAGAATTAGATAATTCATATTTGATAGTAGTAACTACTACAGGAATAGCTGGTTGCTATAGAGAGATGAATCTGATGCTGAAGCTAACTTTCTTTTATCCTTTGCTTCTTCACCCACCTGTATGCGTAAGCAAATTCTTATAGGCAGATTGCTATTCCTGCCCTCCATGCCACCTTGCTTTTCATGACAGTAAGATGGTGCTCTAGAGTATTTCTAAAGCTTCTTGTAGTTCGTATGTTTTATTATTAGAAACATCATCATTCATGGTTTCTCTAACCACCAGGAAATCCCTCTAACAGTGTAAAATAGAGATTGATTAAAGACAGCATTGTGAGATTTTGTCATTTTTCTTACTTTTTTCTTGTTAGCTTCTTTACGGTTCAATAAGAGAGGGCTTAGTCTTTTTACTTGTACATGTAAAATAAAAAGAAAACTAGGATATAGATGGTACTATGAACTGCTTTTAATTACATCAGAATTTGCATTTAAAATACAAATGGTTTCAGCTTACTCAAGAAGAAGAAAATTTTATGATTTCCATTATATTTATAGAGCATCAAAGGCCTCCTTTTCCTATCTCTGCAGGTACAGCACTTTGGAGAGAGAGAATAATCTACCATGAATAGTTTTTTTTTTTAAGGAGAAAATGAAATTAAATTGTTTTAACACATTTGGCTTTGCAACATCTGTGTAGGTGGAAGGCATTTTGCCTTTCCATTTACTGAAGAGTTTGGTCACAACAAGCCATGTCTGTCTATTTCTCTGGTTATTTTGAAAGCTTTGGATCCAAAGGGATTGAAGGAGTTGAAATAAATTGCACTGATGCCAGTAAATAGTGACTTTGTAGCAGGGTCAGAGTGAGCATCTGCTTTGCCTAGAATGCTGGAGCCAAGTATGATGTCTGGGGACAGGGAATAGAATTGGACTGACAGCTTAGTTTTTCTGCTGTCCTGAACTGATTGAAGTTAGCTGTGGAAATTGCCCAACTTCATCAACATAGTACAGTTTATCATATCGTTGTTTCTAGTGACACCACCTGAGATTGGAGTTGATCCTTTTTTCTTATACTTCATGCACACCTAGGTGATAGATTACTGCTGACTTTACACAGAGATCTCTTGAGTAATCCTCCTTTAAATTCCTATATTGACAAAGCATCAAGATGGCTTTTTTTTTTGCTAACAATTTTCTGTATCACCAATACTCAGCTAACAAGTGTTCTCTTTCAGTGACAATGAAAGCAGAAAAACTAGGAAGGATTTTGTTGCTGGTTAATGAAAAGCCAAATTACTATCTCCCAGCAGGATCTACTACAGACTATAAATGGAAAAACTTACAGCATAACTGCACCATTAACATCTGGCCCATTATTTGGTAAATTGCTTTGAGATGAAGAAAGAGTAAATCATGATCCTATATTTTCAATGATAATCAGTATCTAAAATTCATTAAACTATGACATGCGTATGTATCCTGAGATGTGAGAGAGGTTGAAAACTGAGGCAATTTTGCTTTTATCAACAAGTCTTAAGACTGAGCAGAACAGGCATAGTGAACCAGTGATGTGAGTTATTGGCATAAAGCCAGCACTGCTCTTGAACTCATCCTATGCATGCTGTCTTCAAAGGTACTCAGAAGCAGTACTTGTTCCCAGTTCATACTCAGTCTAGACACCATGTCACTTGATTCTTGATAGAACTAGAATCTTACATCAATGTTGCCCAACTGAGGAATAACCACCTTAACCCAATAGAAAAGGTGACAATATTTTTAAACTGTTAGAAACACTTCACTCCACATGCCTTTGTTTTTATTGTATGCCTGCTTTTGTATGAGTCTTGTTATTGGATTATTAGGAGAGGACTTGCTTTTAACATAGAAAAGAAGCTCAACTAGTACCTAGCCACAGTGTATTTATGTCACCCTGGTGCCTTGAAATTCATTCTTTATGATGACCTAACACAACTGTTTGTTCAATTTCCCACGTGTAGAAAATTGTATGTACTATAATATAAATAATAAGTACAACTATTGAAAACAGAAATAATAATCAAAAGCAAAAGTCCATGTCTTTTAAAGACAAATCTAAATAATAAAATTGTGTGCTGTTTCAAAGAGAGACGTGGAAGCAGCATAATTTTTCCATCCCCATCAACAAAAATGGCATCTTAGAGAATCTTGACTTGTAGGCCAGGCTGAACTGAAACACAAGTCATTCTGAGTTATATGTCAGGCATTCTTCACAATCTACAGATCTACCACAACCTAACATCTTTAGAATAAATTGCTTAACTGAATGAAATTGTATGGCTGTATAATGAACATAATTATCATCAGTGAAAAGTAATTCTGTGAGCTTCATCTCCAAAGATGCAACAATAAAAAGTATTTTTCAATTACAAATAAGTAAGAAAAAAATAGAGGAATAATACTAAATAAATAAAGTGCAAACGAGGAGAACATTTTTGAAATGCCCGTATTTCTGTATGGATCACAAAGTGTGTATTCCTTACAGTGGTGGTGATTAGGCATGACCATAGCTTATAGGCTTGAAAATTGACCCCCAATCAGTAGAGCTGTTTGGGAAGGATGGAACCCACAACTAACACTGTCAATGAGTCCAAGAACCTGTGACTAGATCGGTCATGGGCCTGAAAAAAAAACTTACTACTATTACTCTGTTAAAGAATATAGCAATCAAATGGCTCCTAATGACATAGTACTAAACCCATAGATCAGTGCATAAACTGTTTTCATCAGATAAACTTCTTTACATAATAGATGACAATGAATAAAAACAACAGTTGGTCATTGTGACATTGGAATGCTCATATTTAAAAAGGACATCTATATCACACCACTCTCCTTAAAGCATTAAGGTAGTAAAAAGAGTATAAGATCTAGAGGTAGTGGATGGTTTCAAGGAAATAGTGTTTCCAGATACAATGGAGCAGATGCACACAAGAACTTACAGTCACATGAAGCACACACAACTCCTGCACAAGCTCAAGCCAGAGAAAACTCGATCCTGAAGAAAGGATGTGCACATGAAGCACCAACCCTAGCTAAGGAGCTAGGTTTGATTTGATTGCTGATGAGAGAAGGAAAGTCAATTTCTTTCAATAGAGTGACACCTGTCCTGTTAGCTGTCTTCAGAGGTAGGTATGACATCCATAGTCAGCCAGAGCAAAGTGGACTTCATGGTTTTTTGTTTTGTTTTGCCTTGTTTTGTGAGGGATAAGGGGAAAGCATAAAGTTACATGATCTGGAAGGAAGAAGAGGGTGATGAACTGAATGATCTCTTTCACCCATGGAGATTTTCAATTTGCCAACTCCCATTTTCTTCTCTTTGCTGCAGACTAGCTGCATGAGTTACATGTTGGTAAAGTATCTGGAGTTGAGAAGCTATCCTTGACGCTCAGGTGATGGGAAAAAAGTATAAGGAGAACAAGGCACATTTGGTAAGTGCCTTGTGTTAGCAACAGAAAATAATACAAGGGACATTTTTTGTTATTTCCTGAGGCTGTGAAGTTGCTACATATTTCATGTCACACAAATAAGATAGGAGGGATAGAGAAAATTTAGTTTCTATAGTGCTCCTTAAAAATAATTCATTGAATTGACTACCTTTGGAAATGTGCAGATTCTATGTCTGTTTTTACCAGACAAATTTTGAATCTTAATGGAATAATAAAAGCTGTAACTTTAGAAATACACATATTATTCCTACCAGAGTGCTCATTGGTACTGGTAGATACTGAGGAAAGGACCTGCTATGAAAGCCACAGGAAGTCTCTGTCTGGCCTCCAGACATATTTACATCTTTTGCACTTTTGAGCTAGTACAGAGATGAGGATGAGGGAGGGGATGTGGATATGGCTAACATCTTTTAAGATTTATGAACTGCTAAATTCAGAAATGTCATTTTGTTATTGCCAGTGAACTGCTGGCATCTTTGTATGAGTCACTAAGAAAAAATAGCAATCACCTCCTTCGCAAGAGCTGGTATGAGTAACACAAAATGGGCTCAATTAATCATTTTAACCACTGAATTCACTCTGGATAAAAAAAAAACCCTGTGTATCAGATGATATGCCCTAGAAAGGTAGTCATCCTTACAAAATGCTACTCTCTGCAGCTCTGCTCTTCTCATTATCGTATTGCAAATAGTTTTCTGGAAGAAAAAACTGTTCAAGCAAAATATTAAACAGCATCCATTTGTCATTTTCCTGCAGGGACGAGGCAGCAACCTGCTGCGGATGAAAATATGTGGTCATTATGAAGCTGGTATTGAATTGTTTGTTTATCTTTAGCAGAGGAGAGAGGTTTCGATGATGTGGTTTTTAATTGGTAATTTCCGTCACTCTGCTTTCTATAGGATTATTTCTTGCCCAGCGTTATTAATAGACACATGTGTAAACACACTGCTTGTGTGTGTTTTTTAATGTTCATGTAATTTTCTGTGCCACGAGCTCCTTTCAACATAACAAGTGACAAGAATTTTCATTTCCTTCTTAGTGTGCAATGAATCACAGTGAGCTGGGTTGCTTGCTCTTTCAGAGATTTAAAGTTATTCTTAAAAATGGACTGGGTAAGGATGTCTAAGGCTTGCTCACTGATGGGCATATGGATTGGTTAATGGATCAATAGGAGATAGAGTCTATGTATTTATTTTTTATCTATTTCTTCTTACTTATATTTCAGGAAATCAACAGGTATTCTCTTTTTAATTCAGAAAAATATTTGGTCTGTTTCTTTTTTCTATCTTCTGTTCTCGTTCTTTCCCTTTATCTTATCCTTGTCCTTCTGTTCTTATTCTCCCTTACACTGATTCTATTTATTTATTTATTTATTTATTAAAGATTTCTACCTCCTCCCCGCCACCGCTTCCCATTTCCCTCCCTGTCTCCCAATCAACTCCCCCTCCCTCATCAGCTCCAAGAGCAGTCAGGGTTCCCTGCCCTGTGGGAAGTCCAAGGACCTCCCACCTCCTTCCAGGTCTAGTAAGGTGAGCATCCAAACAGCCTAGGCTCCGACAAAGCCAGTACGTGCAGTAGGATCAAAACCCAGTGCCATTGTTCTTGACTTCTCAGCAGTCCTCATTGTCCGCTATGTTCAGTGAGTCCGGTTTTATCCCATGCTTTTTCAGTCACAGTCCAGCTGGCCTTGATGAGCTCCCAATAGATCAGCCCTAAGGTGGTTCCCTTAATTAAGTTATGTGATTCCCTGCTCCTCTATCCAACCTTGTTTTATCCCCAATCATCCCATTTCCCCAAGTTCCCCCCATCCTTCCCTTCTCACTTTTCTCTCCCCATCTCCCCTTACCCCCATCCCACTCCACCCCCAAGGTCCCAATTTTTTGCCCAGCAATCTTGTCTATTTCCCATATGTTTTTCTTTGGGTTCACCTTCTTATTTAGCTTCTTTAGGATATCAAATTATAGACTCAATGACCTCATTTATGGCTAGAAACCAATTATGAGTGAGTGCATCCCATGTTCATCTTTTTGGGTCTGGGTTACCTCACTCAGGATAGTGTTTTCAATTTCCGTCCATTTGCATGCAAAATTCAAGAAGTCATTGTTTTTTACTGCCGAGTAGTACTCTAATATTCCATACTTTCTTCATCCATTCTTCCATTGAAGGGCATCTAGGTTGTTTCCAGGTTCTGGCTATTACAAGCAATGCTGCTATGAACATAGTTGAGCATATACTTTTGTTGTATGTTAGGGCATCTCTTGGGTATATTCCCAAGAGTGGTATTGCTGAGTCCAGGGGAAGGTTGTGATTCTTATATAATACATTCACAAGACTGAACACTGATCCAGAATTAACAGACTACAATATCTATCAAAGACCCTGAACCACACATGAATAACGTCTAGTCCACTGACCATGGCTTCTGACAACATCCTAGTACAACAATATTTACCATATCTTTATTGTGCTATTTATTCTAATTTTGTTTCATGATGTGCTTATATAACACAAGAGCATCTCATCATTTTTCTGGAACATTCTTACTCAAGGCTCCAAAATCACTCTATCAGCCTGTTGAGTTGGAAAAAGAGTTCCAGGCATATTAATTTTATCTGTAAACATGCAGCCTATTTACGGCATTTTCAGTACCTTCTTGACAAATTATCTAGTTCCCTTTATGCCAGAGAATATAGAAGTTTATCTATTCCTCAAAATATGTGTGCCAGGTGAAAGTAAATGGTAAAGGTAAAAGTTAAATATAAATGAGGTCAATGGGTTTTCTTCAATTTTTGATCACATATGCCCCAAGCATATGTTTAAGAAATGAAAATATTTGCTAACCCAAGAGCCTGTTGGGAAAGAAGTTGCCTATACTAGTAGGAATAAATGATCATGTAGAAATAGATCATGCCCATCCCTGGTTACTACTATATTTGCCTATATTAAGAAAAGAAGTAGAGGAGTACAGGACTCTGAGCATGGGTGAGAAGTTCTTCTCTCTCAAGTGACTGTAAATAACATCTGTGTTTGGAGAAAGTACTTAAAAAGACATGTCCTGATAATACTGATTTGTGATCATTTCCACAACAAAGACATTACTTTCATAGACTTAGCTGAGGAAAGAAAACGCACAGAAGTTTAAGAAGAGTCACAGTTGGGTCAAAATCGTACTTGCTCAATAAACTATAAAGTTGCTCTTCCAGGCAGAAGGAAGACAATTACAGGTTTTATTACTGCCCGAATGAAGGGGCTTAATTGCTCAGATATACTGCTAAGCCTGTCTGCATCATTAACTGTATTAATAGTCTGATCCTGCAGTGGTAGCAAACATGAAAAAATTAAATGGGAGTAAAAATCATAGGCTAAATAATTAGCTAATAGTAACATGCACCCTAAATTGTTTACTCTAAATAGACCTTCTTTCCTGTGTGTGTGTCAAGAGGTGATTTGATTTTAAAAGTCTTTACTCTTTATTCATTCCCTCACAAAAATACTGCTAACCACCTACCATTAGTAAGCTATAACAATTCACAGTAAAGATGCATTGTTCAGTTCTTAGTATATTATGCTAAATGCACATAAGATATATTATAATAGTTATCAGTATGGCTCTTAGACTAAGCAGTTGCCTAAGTTAATCACTCCAGCATTTGATTTATTGTTGTGAATGAATGACTAGTTGCCTCACTCTATAATAAGTATATGTGATGTGGGATTGCCCTCTGTACACTATGAATATGTATTGTGGGAAGTCCTTCTGTCTCTGTGTGTTGCTTTTCTTGGTTAATGAATAAAGAAACTGCCTTGGCCTGTTGATAGGGAGAACTTAGGTAGGTGGGAAAACTAAATGGCATGTTGGGAGAAAGGAGGCAGAGTCAGAGAGAAGCCATGATCCTCAGCCCGAGACAGACACTGGTTAGAACCTTACCCAGTAAGCCACTGCCATGTGGTGATACACAGATTAACAGAAATGGGTCAAATTAATATAAGAGTTAGCCAGTAAGAAGCTAGAGCTAATGGGATAAGCAGTGATTAATTAATACAGTTTCTGTGTTGTTGTTTCAGGGCTAAGCTAGCCAGGTATCTAGGACAAAGAAGTGTGCCCTCATTGCAACAAATATGTTTTATTACTATTGGTTAATAAAGAAGCTGTTAAGGCCAATGGCTTAGCAGAGTAAAGCCAGGCAAGAAATCTGTATATATAAATAGCAGGCAGAGTCAAAGAGAAGCCATGTAACTGCCAAAGATGCCAGAACAGAACGTTACCCAGTAAGCCATAGCCTCATGGTGATACACAGATGGATAGAAATGGGCTTAAGATATAAGAGCTAGTTAGAAAGATGCCTAAGCTGTTGGCTAAGCAGTATTGTAATTAATATAGTTTTGTGTGATTATTAGGGTCTGAGCAGCTGGGAACAAATGAACAGTCTCTGATTACATATATGAACCCTGAAATAAAAAATAAACAAAAAATAAATAAACCCAGTGCTGTAGACATGGTTGAATCACTTTTCTTTTCATAGAGAAAAACACTGGAATCTAAAGAATTTGAGCCTTGCTCAAATCTCAATTTGTCAGTGAAGAAACCAATTTGACAATGAAGCCAACAAAGTCTTTCAAGTAATGCTCCTCAATGTGTCTGCGTGATTTTTTATTTTTTTTAAAACAAAAGCAAACAATCTTTGTTCACTTTACATACAAATCCCAGTTACCACTCCTTCCCTTCTTCCCATTCCCTCCAACTTTCCCTTACCTCACCCCCCATCCACTCTTCAGAGGATAAGGCACATTGCTTTGAGATAGGACCAAGGCACTCCCTACTATGTCTAGGCTGAGCAAGGCATCCATCCAAAGAGAATGGGTCCAGAAAGCCAGTACAGGAAGTAGGAATAAATCCTGGTGCCACTGGCAGTAACCCTACAGTCTGCCCCAGCCATACAGCTGTCACTCACATTCATAGGGTGTAGTTTGGTCCTATGCTAGTTTCTTCTCTGTCCAACTGGAGGTGGTAAGCTCCCATTAGCTCTGTTAAACTGTTTCAGTGGTTGTCCCTATCATTGTCTTGACCTCTTTGCTCATGTTATTACTTCTCCCACTCTTCAGTTGGACTCTGGGAGCTCAGCCAAGTGCCCTGCTACAGGTATTTGTCTCTGGTTACATCAGTTGATGGATGAAGGTTATATGGTGACATTTAAGATAGTCATCATTTTGACTACAGGGCAAGGCCAGTTTGGGCACCCTCACTTCTATTGTTTAGGGTCTTAGCTGGGGTTATCTTTGTGGATTCCTGGGAATTTCTCTAGTGTAAGGTTTCTTGCTAACCCCATAATGTCACCCTCAATCAAAATATCTTTTTCTTAGCTCTCCCTCTCTGTCCTTCCCCATCTCTACTATCCTGTTCCCTCAAGTTCTCCTCCCCCTCCCTTTCTCCCCTCCTCTTCCCGTTCTACCCTTCCTTCTCACCCACCCCCATGCTTACAACTTTTTCAGGCAATGTTATTTCCCCAATCCAGGTGGATCTATGTATGTTTTTCTTAGGTTTCACCTTGTTATTTAGCTTCTCTAGGATCATGGACTATAGGCTCATTAACCTTTGCTTTACAGCTAGTATCCACTTATGAGTGAGAATATATGATGTTCGTCTTTCTGGGTCTGGGTTACCTCACTCAAGATGTTTTTTTTTCTAGTTGCATCCATTTGCATGCAAATTTCAAGATTTCATTGTTTTTTACTGCTGAGTAGTACCCCATTGTGTAAATGTGCCACATTTCTTTATCCATTCTTTGATTGAGGGGCATCTATGTTGTTTCCAGGTTCTGTCTATTACAAATAATGCTGCTATGACATAATTGAACAAATGTCCTTGTAGTATGACTGAGCATACTTTGGGTATATGCCCAAAAGTAGTATTTCTGGGTCCTGAGGTTGGCTGATTCCCAATTTTCTGAGAAACTACTATACTGATTTCCAGAGTGGTTGTACAATTTACATTCCCACTAACAATGGAGGAGTGTTTCCCTTAATCCACATTCTCTCCAGCATAAGCTATCATTGGTGTTTTTGTTCTTAGCCATTCTGACTGGTGTAAATGGTGTCCCAGAGTCATTTTGAGTTGCATTTTCCTGATGTCTAAGGATGTTGATCTTTTCCTTAAGTATCTTTTGGCCATTTAGATTCTTCCGTTGAGAATTCTCTTTTTAATCTCTTTTCCCATTTTTTTAAATTTATTTATTTTTTTTATTAAAGATTTCTGTCTCTTCCCCACCTCCGCCTCCCCTTTCCCTCCCCCTCCCCCAATCAAGTCCCCCTCCCTCGTAAGCCCAACGAGCAGTCAGGGTTGCCTGCCCTGTGGGAAGTCCAAAGGTCTAGTAAGGTGATCATCCAAACTGCCTAGGCTCCCACAAAGCCAATAGGTGCAGTAGGATCAAAAACCCATTGCCATTGTTCTTGAGGTCTCAGTAGTCCTCATTGTCCGCTATGTTCAGCGAGACCAGTTTTATCCCATGCTTTTTCAGACCCCCACATTGGAGCACCAGACTGAAATCTCAATGTCCAAATCAGGAGCAGAAGGAGAGCACGAGCAAGGAACTCAGGACCGTGAGGGGTGCACCCACACACTGAGACAATGGGGATGTTCTATCGGGAACTCACCAAGGCCAGCTGGCCTGGGTCTTTTCCCATTTTTAATTAGATTATTTTGAATTTTGATGTTTAATTTCTTGACTTCTTTATATATTTTGGAGATCAGTCTTTGGTTTGATATGGGGTTAGTAAAGATCTTTCTCCATTCAGTAGGGTGTCTTTTTGTCTTATTAAATGTGTAATTTGCTTTATGGAAGCTTCTTAGTTTCAGGAGGTCCCATTTACTTATTGTTGCTCTCAGCTTCTGTGCTACTTGTGTTATATTTAGGAAGTGGTTTCCTATGTCCACGCATTGAAGGCTATTTCCCAGTTTCTCTTATTTCAGGTTCAGTGTGGTTGGATTTATATTGAGGTCACTAATCCATTTAGACTTGAATTTTGCAGATGGGAATAAATAATAGATGTTTTTGCATATTTCTACGTATTGACATCGAGTTATGCCAGCATCATTTGTTGAAGGTCCTTTCTTTTTTCCATTGTTTAATTTTAGTTTCTTTTTCAAAAAATCAGTTGTTCATAGGTGTGTGGATTAATATTTGGATATTCGATTTGATTCCATTGGTCAACCTGTCTGTTTTTATGGCAATACCAAGCTGTTTTCATCATTATAGTTCTATAATAGAGATTGATGCCAAGGATGGTGATGCCTTCAGAAGTTTCTTTATTGTACAGGATTGTTTTGGTTATCTTGGGATTTTTGTATTTCCATATGAAGTCGAATATTGTTTTTACAAGGTCTGTGAATTGTGTTGGGATTTTGATGGGAATTTCATTCAATTTATAGACTGCTTTTGGTAGGATGGCCAGTTTTTATTATGTTGAGTCTCGTTCCTGATTTCAGTGGAATCGCTTTGAGTTTCTCTCCATTAAATTTGATGTTGGCTGTCGACTTGCTGTACATTGCTTTCCTTATGTTTAGCTATGTTCCCTGTATTCCTGATCACTGCAAGACCTTTACAAGTAGGCAGTGTTGGATTTTACCAAATGATTTTTCAGCATCTAATAAGATGATCATATGTTTTTTTTTCCTTCAGTTTATTTATATGGTAGATTACATTGATAGATTTTTATATATTTAACCATCCCTTCATCTCTGGGATGAAGCTGACTTGATCATGGTAGATTTTTCTTTATGTATTCTTGGATTCGGTTTGCCAGTATTTTATTATTCTTGCATCTATGTTTATGGGTGAGACTGATCTGTTATTCTCTTTCTTAGTCGAGTCTTTGTGTGGTTTCAGTATCAGGGTAAAAGTAGCCACACGAAAAGAGGTTGGCAATGTTTTTTGTGTCTATTATGTAGAACACTTGAGGAGTATAGTTATTAGCTCTTGTTTGAAGTTCTGGTAGAATTCTGCACTAAAACCATCTGGTCCAGTAAAATCACCTGGTCTGGATTTAATTTTGGTATGTGATACCTATTCCGAATATTGTCTATTTCTTTTACATTTTTCAATTTTTGCAGTATGACCTAATGGTTTCTAGATTTTCTCAGTGTCTGTTGTTATGCCCCTTTTTCATTTCTGATTTTGTTAATTTGTATGTTCTCTCTCTTCATTTTGATTAGTTAGGATAAGGGTTTCTCTATCTTCTTGATTTCCTCACAGAACAAACTCTTTGTTTCATTGATTATTTGTGTTGGTTTCTTTGCTTCTATTTTATTGATTTCAGCCCTCAATTTAATAATTTCCTGTTGTCTACTCCTCCTGGGTGAGTCTGCTTCTTTTTTTCTAGAGCTTTCAGGTGTACTGTTAAGTCACTAGTGTGAGATTTCTTCACTTTCTTTATGTAGACACTTAGTGATATGAACTTTCTTCTCAGCATTGCTTTCATAGTGTTCCATAGGTTTGGGTATATTGTTACTTAATTTTTGTTGAGTTCTATTAAGTCCTCATAATTTTTTTCTTTATATCTTTTTTTACCCAGGTGTGGTTCAGTTGAAAACTGTTTAATATCCATGAGTTTTTATGCTTTCTGCAATTAGTGTTGCTGTTAAATTCTAACTTTGAGTCATGGTGATCTGGTAAGATTTAGGAGATTTTTTCCAGTTTTTGTATCTGCTGAGGTTTGCTTTTTTATCTAGATTGTGGTCAGTTATTGAGAAGGTTCCATGAGGTGCTGAGAAGAAGGTATATTCTTTTGTGTTTGAGTGGAATGTTCTGTAGATGTCTGTTAAGCCCATTTTAGTCATGACATCTGTTAGTGCTCTTATTTCTCTGTTAAATTTCTATCTGATTTACCTGTCCATTGTGAGTTCCTGTGAGGTCTAGGGGGATAGGAGGGTTTTTTGGTGGAGCTATAGCTCCATGATTCTACAGGAAGTTTAGGCTCATCTTACTTTTTGCTTTTGAGTGAGCTGTAATTCTTTAGACATGAAATCATCACTAGAATAGATTATGACCCTAGGTTTCAGCTACACAATTAGATACTTTTAGATATTATTTCTATCACACAAACCCAGAGAGGATAATAAGAAATAGTATATAAACATCAAAGTTTCTAAAATTTTAATAGCCAATCTGCTATGAACACAACATCATGATAGCATCATTATAGTACTGTTACAGCTACTGGTTTTATAACATACAATGCCTCCACTCTTTAAAGTGTGATCAATGCATTTCAGTGTGTGATGCTCTTAAACTCTGCTTCCCTTCCTCTCTCCCACCATTTATCTTCCTACCTTTTTCCTTGGGCACTTTAGATGAACCATAGTATCACAGATCTGTTTCTTAGTATATATACTTTATGGCTGGGAAATTTAGACCACGGTGATAACCCAAGGGGTTATTAAGAATCCTTGTTTTAACAAGACAAAATTTATACCATTATCAGACATGCAGTTGTTTCGTTATCCCCCTAGTGTTTAGGAATATGGAGTTATACGTGATAATGGTAGTTAAAAAATAAGTTTTGAAAAAGCTAATTTCTTACCATTTGTGCTACTGGCAAGGAATGATGATTACTCTGGAATATTTGACTGTTTATTGAACAAGAAAATGGAAAGTGTCTTACACAGGTACACAGTAATTCTGTGCTCTACTGTCATTTGGAACACACATAGAAAATATTAATAAATTCAAAGAGTGTCAAAGTCAAGATGACTGAGTGACTTGGAAAACAGTATTATTTTGTGGCAAGCTTTACTTTCTGGGTAACTTTCCTTTGTCAGGGATCAAAGTAACACACAATCCCATTTCGAGTCACCCTCACCCTCTGTTTCCTAGAATCTTACAGACATCTTCCTGAACACACGGAAGACCAGGAACACATGTCCAGGGTCACGATGAGGCATGACCACAAAAACAGATGACAATAGTGAATTTGTTGATAATATAATCCTCTGAAAATTCTAAGACAGCCACTAAATCACATATGCTCTTAGAAAGAATTCAAAGCCCTTCCACTGGATTATCTCTAATTTCTCACCCAGTCATCATGTTATATGAAGGGATTCAGGGTTTGAGGACTTAATTTAGCCCTATTACTGAAAAATGAAATTTGACTCATCTATTAAAAGTTCATGTGCATATCTGAGCTAACTTTTCTCTAGCATGCCAGAAAGAGGTGATCATTCTTTCATATCACCCTATTTAAAAATTCCTGATGGAAACAACTTAACAGAAGAATTGTTTATTTTTGCTGAGGGTGTCAGATCTTGATTCATGGTCATTTTGGCTCTGGCCCTGTTTTAAGATAGACTATTATGATGGAATTAGGACAACTCATTGCAAAGGCTGTGCCCTTCAGTGACCTATACTCCAGATGTCTTTACCCTCCTCACTTTTCAGTGACACCTTCATAACAAATGCATGAAGGAATTAATTCATTTCTTATTTAAGTTTCTTCATAAAATAATTGTTTCCGGAAAAACCATCACTGATATGTTTAGAAGTGTATCTCCCTAGACATTTCTTTATCTGATTATGCTTATATTTATTAATTAACAAAATGTGTTTTCTACACGGTTTATGTAGTGACATTATCCTTAAACAACACACCTCTATCAGGCATGTCCTTTCTCTGGATATTGTTATAAGATGCTTTCATCTACCAAGTTAGTGTTTGGGAGTAACAAAATCAAATTACAAGAAAAGAATCTCATCGAATGATGGTGGCATAAGCCTTTAATCCTAGCACTTGGGAGCCAGAGGCAGGCAGATCTCTGTGAGTTCGAGGAGGCCAGCCTGGTCTACAAGAGCTAGTTCCAGGGCAGACTCCAAAGCTACAGAAAAACCCTATCTTGAAAAAAAAAATAAAAGAATCTCAAAAACTATCATGTTTTGAGTAAGTAACCTATGATTTTTGGTTGGACCACACATGTAATTATCCTGAGGTTCATGTTTCTACTGTGCTGCAAATTATATACACCTATGTAATTATGTCAACAATTCATTTCCTCTAATTTTAACAAAAGATTCAGAATTCTCAACTTAGCACTCTTTTTCATAACCTAACAGTATCATGCTAAATTTATAGTAGGTTTATTGTAAAAGGTTGGTCGACTCACACACACACACACACACACACACACACACACACACACTCTCTCTCTCTCTCTCTCTCTCTTTAAAATTCTAAAATGTTTTCAATTTTGTAGGAAGCTCCATGGTTGCTAAGAATAAAGTATATATTTAGTGTTCTATTGATGCTGGCATGCTTTGCAATGTCTGTGGCATCTCTCAACTCCAGCATTTCCTTGTTTAAGGTTTGTCTGGATGAGCAGTCTTTATGGTGAGAGTGGGGTATTGAAGTCACTTACTATCACTGTATAAGGGTCAGTATGTGACTTTTATATGTAGTAATGTTTCTTTTTATGAAATTAGGTACCCTTGTCTTAGTGCATAAATGATTAGAATTATAGTATGCTCTTGGTTATTCCATAAAAATTTATATTCCTTAATCTGCCTTTGAGTACATAGTAGACATTATGAGGCACTTTATGGCTCAGAGGGAAGGTACAGAGTATTTGAGGGAAGTAGCTAACAGACATCATAAGCTACTTTACCATTTGTTGACATAAGCAAATAAGTTAAAAATCCTTGCATAGTAATTTAGAGTGAACCATGCATAACAAAAAAATGCAATGTAGAATGAATTTTAATATAGGATCTCCAATGAAGATAATTGGAGCTCAAGGTCTATCAAGACAAAACTCAAATATTGGCTTGGTTCTTTGCTATGTGAATTTTAGTAAATTATGAAATCATTTTATGACTCTGATTTTCTATTTATAGTTCACTGTAAACATTGCTTAATTAAAAACTGTTTTATTTATTTTAAAAAGTCTGTCTCAATAAATGTTTGTAAGGAAGACATCAGTAAATATTATTCTTATTGCTTATCTAACTTGGACCATTTACAGATGCATGCAGGTGGCTAATATTTATTATGTGCTAGGCACCGGCTCTCATAAAATGACAATAATTTTTAAAGACTAACTATAATGGGAAAAATATTGTCTATATGGCCCTTACAAAAGTCATTGGAGCTACTATCATATAGCTAAAATAAGTGAACATCCTAACTTTACTTCAGGAAAATGTGATATAAAAATGTTCATTATCAGCACTGGAGAGATGCCTGAGGGTTAAAGCACTGGCTGCCTTCCTGAGGACCTAGGTTAGATTTCCAGCACCCACATGACAGTCACAGCTGCCTGTAACTTCAGTTCCATATTCTGGCCTCCTTGGGCACCAGACACTCATGTGTCATGCTAGCAAATATGCATATAAGAGACCATGCATATAAAATTAAAACTAAATAGGTATTTAAAAATATTGATAATATTGTTTATTATTTAATATAGTTCAACATTTCTGTTTTCATGACACAAATTGTTCATTCTCGGGCTGATATTGAGGTCTTTAATCCACTTGGACTTGAGTTTTGTGCATGGTGATAGATATGGATCTATTTTCATTCTTCTACAGATTGACATCCAGTTTTGCCAGCACAATTTGTTGAAGATGCTCTCTTTTTTCCATTGTATACTTTTAGCTCCTTTATCGAAAATCAGGTGCTCATAGGTTTGTGGGTTAACGTCAGGGTCTTCTATTCGATTCCACTGGTTGACTTCTCTGTTTTTATGCCAATACCAAGCTGTTTTCAATACTGTAGCTCTGTAATACAGTTTGAAGTCAGGGATGGTAATGCCTCCAGACGTTCCTTTATTGTATAAGATTGTTCTGGCTATCCTGGGTTTTTTGTTTTTCCATATAAAGTTGATTATTGTCTTCTCCAGATCTGTGAAGAATTTTGATGGGATTTTGATGGGGATTGCATTGAATCTATAGATTGCTTTTGGTAGAATTGCCATTTTTACTATGTTGATCCTCCCAATCCAAGAGCAAGGGAGGTCCTTCCATTTTCTGGTGTCCTCTTCTATTTCTTTCTTCAAAGACTACTGAACCTGATAGAAGAGAAAGTGGGAAGTACTCTACAGCATGTGGGCACAGGAGACCACTTCCTACGTATAACCCCAGCAGCACAGACAGTAAGTGCCTCATTGAATAAATGGGACCTCCTGAGACTGAGAAGCTTCTGTAAAGCAAAGGACACTGTCGCTAAGACAGAAAGGCAACCCACTGACTGGGAGAAAATCATCACCAACCCCACAACGGACAAAGGTCTGATCTCCAAAATATATAAAGAACTCAAGAAACTAGACCGTAAAAGGCTAATCAACCCAATCAGAAAATGGGGCACTGAGCTGAACAGAGATCTCTCAACAGAAGAAGTTCAAATGGCCAAAAGACACCTAAGGTCATGCTCAACTTCCTTGGCGATCAGGGAAATGCAAATCAAGACAACTTTAAGATATCATCTTACACCTGTCAGAATGGCTAAAATCAAAAACACCAATGATAGCCTTTGCTGGAGAGGTTGTGGAGAAAGGGGTACACTCATCCATTGCTGGTGGGAATGCAAACTTGTGCAACCACTCTGGAAAGCAGTGTGGAGGTTTCTCAGGAAATTCGGGATCAACCTACCCCTGGACCCAGCAATACCACTCTTGGGAATATACCCAAGAGAGGCCTTATCGTACAACAAAAGTATATGCTCTACTATGTTCATAGCAGCATTGTTTGTAATAGCCAGAACCTGGAAACAACCTAGATGCCCTTCAATTGAAGAATGGATGAAGAAAGTATGGAATATATACATATTGGAGTATTACTCCGCAGTAAAAAACAAGGACTTCTTGAAGTTTGCAGGCAAATGGATGGAAATAGAAAACACTATCCTGAGTGAGGTAAGCCAGACCCAAAAAGAGGAACATGGGATGTACTCACTCATATTTGGTTTCTAGCCATAAATAAAGGACATTGAGCCTATAACTCAGGTTCTAAGAGAAGCTAAATAAGAAGGAGAACCCAAAGAAAAACATATAGGCATCCTCCTGAATATTAACCTTCATCAGGCGATGAAAGGAGACAGAGTCAGAGACAGAGACCCTCATTGGAGCACCGGACTGAAATCTCAAGGTCCAAATCAGGAGCAGAAGGAGAGAGAGCACGAGCAAGGAACTCAGGACCGTGAGAGGTACACCCACACAATAAGACAATGGGGATGTTCTATTGGGAACTCACCAAGGCCAGCTGGCCTGGGTCTGAAAAAGCCTGGGATAAAACCGGTCTTGCTGAACATAGTGGACAAGGAGGACTACTGAGACCTCAAGAACAATGGCAATGGGTTTTTGTTCCTACTGCACCTATTGGCTTTGTGGGAGCCTAGGCAGTTTGGATGATCACCTTACTAGACCTGGATGGAGGTGGGGGG
>JABTXL010005620.1:20331020-20361145 GCA_025134845.1 Neodon shergylaensis | reverse complement strand
TTGGGGGAGGGGGAGGGAAAGGAGAGGCGGAGGTGGGGAAGAGACAGAAATCTTTAATAAAAAAAAAACAAAAAAAACAAATTGTTCATTCTCAGATATATAACTAGAATGGTAGAATGAAATTTACACCAAAATAAGAATAGAAATGTTTATAAAAAGCTTTCTCTATGAAGCTATAAATTGAGTAAAATGTATCACCCAAGTTAGAATATGTAAAAAAATAAGTAATATCTATATAAAATAGTATACAGGGATGAAAAAACTTAAAAATCTAGATAAATTCAGTAATACAGAAAGCTCTTGCAGCCTTAAAAAGGCCCACACAATTTGTCACTGTTTTCCTTTACTTGATGATGACATGCTAGGACAGCAATTCTCTTTAGAGAAGTAAGCAGTAGCTGAAAAATTGCCTGAGGAGGGCTTCTAGAGTGAAGTTATATTATTAAAAATTCTGAGTGTCATCAAAACTGATTAAATATACAGTGGAAAGGTGTCCTTTCTTCAAGAAAAAAATTAAAAAGTTACAAGTTGGTTCTGAATTTTCCCAAGATATATAAAATTAGTCTGGGTTTACAAAGTTTAAGCAGAGATCAGAATCTGTACCATAAATCAAGTTCAAGCTTTGAGTATTTCTCAAACAGCAATACGTTTGATTAGTATTGTCTTCTTCCTTCCTTCCTTCCTTCCTTCCTTCCTTCCTTCCTTCCTTCCTTCCTTCTTTTCTTCTTTCTTCCTTTCCTTCCTCCCCTCTTTCCTTCCTTCCTTCCTTCCTTCCTTCCTTCCTTCCTTCCTTTCTTTTTCTTTTCTTTTTTTTTCGTTGAGACAGGGTTTCTCCTTATAACAGCCCTAACTGTCCTACAACTAGTTCTTGTAAACCAGGCTGACCTCAAACTCGGAGATCTGCCTTCTTCTGCCTGCCCAGTGCTGGGATTAAAGATGTGCCACCACCGCCTGGCTAGTATTGTTTTCTTTTTAAAATATATATCCAACACTCTGTTAAAGAATTGCATAGATACTACCATACATTATTTTTTGGGATGATATTTGATCTTACAGCTTTATTAAAATGTGAGACATATTTTTTGACTTGGAAGATGTAGAATAAAAAGTACTTGAAATCATAGCTACGCAAATGACTTTTCTTGTTACTACAAGAAAATACTTGGTTAAAGAAACTTAAGGAAGAAATAACTTACTTTGGTCCTTGGTTTGAGAGCATAGTTGATCACTATAGAAAAAACGTGACATAGGAACATGAGGTACTTTGGTCACATTGTGTCCATAGTCACAAAGCAGGGCTTCAGTGCTGGACTCAGTGTGATGGTACTTTCCACAGTCAGTATGGATTTTCCCTTTGAGGTTAAGCCTCCCTGGAAATGCCTTCACAAACTTGCCCTGAGATGAGAGTCCCACATGATTTCTAGTCAAGTGGACAATGAGGATTAACCATCACAATGGACATGTTGATTCACTTTCTATTTACACTGAACATATTTCAAACTTCATGGAAAACATAAAGGATATATTTTTAAAGCACATGTACTTATTCAGAGAATTATTTTAGAAGGTTGGAGAACTGATCCTACTTTAAGTAATGCAATTTTTTAAAATCTAAATCCTTATTCCTAAAATGACCTGATATATTTTCACTAACTGGTAAACTTATGGGAATAATTACTTTATTTAATACACACATAGATTGGGGACCTTAGGAACAAAACTTCAAGATGAAGTTTAACATGTAGAAGATAAATGCTAAGGAGTGATTCTGCAATTAATACTTGCAAAATAAAGAAATGATAGAGAAATAAGTAAAGTAGTAACTCAGGCTCAATGCTAGTCTTAGTTGATACAATAGAGAGTTCTAGATTTTGGA
The DNA here is from genome assembly GCA_025134845.1 of Neodon shergylaensis. Lineage (NCBI taxonomy): Eukaryota > Metazoa > Chordata > Mammalia > Rodentia > Cricetidae > Neodon > Neodon shergylaensis. The sequence continues at coordinate 20,359,269 of JABTXL010005620.1, read as the reverse complement.
TCATCCATGAAGTTGTTTTTACAGGTGAGACCAAGACCATTGATGATGCTTTCTCATTGATTAGTTCCAGAGGCAGGCTACCCAATTAACAGGTTGCATATACCTATCCCTTTGAACAAGGAAGTTCTTTGCAAGTAACTCAGTGTGAGGAATGCTGGCAGCTAAAACAGATGGTTACTGTTAACCCTCTCCGCCTCCCAGTGAAGCAATTCTTCATCTAATGAAGATTTGCGCTATGCACTGTTAAGTGTAATCATGTACCACAGTTCATCTGTTATCTGCTTGGATTGTATTCTTCATAAAAATTCTGGACATTGCTCTACCAGAACTCTTCTAGGTTTTTTGTTTTCATGAGGAAATTTAAAGAAGGGTTAGTGATAGGCTACATCTACTGCCCTTGCAGTTGTTCTGATCCTATGAAGGCAACTGATTCTCTTCTATTCATTCCATTGTTCATTATATACTTTCTACTGCCAACTCTACTGGAGTCTGCAGGTTCTAAGGCTCTGGCTACCATGTCTGTCTCGGGTTAACAGTTTTCTTCTTGTGCACGAGGAACAGAAGATGTGTCTGAACATATCACCAGGCATACTTATTTTTTTCATGTTTACTGGGTTCTCACAGTTGCACTCCTTGATCATCATACACTCCTGCTTCTGTCAAGAATACCTCATGGTTTTGCCTGCCAATACAGTTCCCCAGGTGGTATTCACAGCTTCTATTTCTTTTCACAGTTTTCCCTCTTTCCCATCCTCCTGCCAGCCCTTCCCATCCAAGGCTAAGAGAGGTTAGGTCTTCTCATGGAGAGTCTACAAAGCCTCACATTTCAAGGCCTTCCTGATGTATTGAGGCTGAGCAAGGTGTCTCTTCATAGGGAATGGGCTCAAAAAAGCCCAGTTCATGTACTAGGATAAATCCCAGTTCCACTGTCAGTGGCCCCACAGACTACCAAAACCACAGAACTGTCACCCGCATTCAGAGGACCTCGTTTGTTCCTATGCAGGTTTCCCAGCTATCAGTCCAGAGTCAGTGAGCTCCGACTAGCTCAGGTAAGCTGTCTCCATTGGTTTCCCCATCATAATCTTGACCTCTTTGCTCATATAATCTTTCCTCCCTCTCTTTGACTGGACTCAGACCAGTGCTTATCTATGGATCTCTGCATCTGCTTCCATCAGTTACTGAGTGAAAGTTCTATGATGACAATTTGGGTGGTCATCAATGTGATTACAGGGGAAAGCCAGTCTAGGCACCCTCTCCACTAGGAGTATTAGCTGTGGGCTCCTGGGAGTTTCCTTGGCACCAGATTTCTTCTTAATCCTATAATGGCTCCCTCTGTCAAGATATCTCTTTCCTTGTTTTCCCTCTCAGTCCCTCCCCAACTACAAAAACACAGTTTATATTTCAATGGACCCTTTGGATATCCTACAGCAGAAATGTTACGATTTTGATAATCACGACTACTAAACACAGAGTGTTGAACTAAAGTGACATCAAAGTTCACAAACCTCTAATATTTCATTTGGAGTAACTCAATCAATGCCACTAAAGTTTTCAGCTCTTTGTTTCCTGACCTGAATATTCTTCAAATGGTACAAGAGCACAGATGTATATAAAAAGTTACCAACTCGATGAGTACAGTATGCTTTTGGACAGAAGATTGTGTTCCTTTCTCATTTGGCATTCTGATAGCAGTTTCCCTTCCCTCTTCTCCTCCCACCCCCCCACACTGCTTCCCCTCTGCTCCCCATCTACTCTTCCTCTGTTTCTGTTTAGAAAATGTCATGCCTCCCATGGGTTGTGCAAAGGATGTGCAAAGAATGGGTAATAGATAATGTAAAATAATATATGTGAAATAAAATAGGAAGATGGGCGATCAAGAGGAAAGAAGAAGGGGAGGAGAAGATGCATAAATGTTACCTTGGTTTACAGCAGCAGAGATTCCTCACCCCACAACCAATATTCAGGCTTGAGTCAGTTTGAGGATTCAGAATACCTTTAGTGAATAGTGAGCAAATTTCTTTGAGGAAGGTCCATTTTATATCACTTAAAAGCTTTATTATTATATATTCTTCCATCATTCACAGAGGGATCTGTAGCCTTCCACTAAGGTAATTATGAACTAGAGAAATGGTAATAATCAAACTTTCAGATTATTAGGCTTTGATTATTCTTATTAGATCTTAAATATCATTATAACCATACAGTCAAAGGAGGGAACAGAAGATCAGTGGCCTTTTTGTCCAATGCACAGTGGGTTTCCAAACACACCAAAAGACCCTGGCCTCATAATACAAACCTGGGACATATATATTTAGAAATTGGTAAAAACCTTTCATTACCTGTGAAGTGAGTGATGTCATGGTTGAAAAGTATAATGAAAATCACTAGAGATGCCTCCACCTGAGCAAATAGTGGGTCAAAACCAATATATTCCCAGAGCAAATGAAAAGAATAGTTCTAGTATCAAAGACTCAAAAGTGTCAGAGATGGTGGTTCTCACTATGTCCCTATTTCCCTTAGTGCTTAGGCTCATGAAGGAGATGTATGAGTCTTGGAGAACAGCAGTTGATAATTGTAAGGCTAATGAAGTGGTGATTCTTATTCCAGCTGCTGTGCTTGATATTCCTTTCCTCTTCAGGTAGCTTAATATATCTCTTGGTATTTGATGTGCAGCTATTGATCTAGCTGTTATTCTCTTCATACTTGCCTATAACATCTATACTAAGTAATTTACTTTCAGCAAGACCAGCAATGCAGTTTCACTTTCCTATCTCAAAAGTATATTAACTTCTTACCTCTATACCATTATTTAGTTTGTGAGACTCTTAAGTCTCTTAAGGTAGGTATTAAACTGGTTCATTATATTGATGATGTTATGCTAATTGGACTGAGTGAGCAGCAGTTAGCTACCACTCTAGACTTAGTAAATCATTAACATATCATAGTATCAAAATTTTCTGTTCAAGATTCAATAATCTTCTAATTCAAAAAAATTCTGAGGAGTACAGTGGTGTTGATTATACAGAAACATTTCTTCTAATATAAAAGATAAGTTATTATATCTTACAAAGAAGAAAACAATGATTTCCAAGCTTGTTTAGATTTTGAAGGAAGCACATTCATCACATGTGTGACTTTCTCTGATTCACAGAACAATTAATTGTTTAAACGTTCTACTTTATAGGAGGAGAAATCTCTTCAATATCTTCAACCTCCAGCCTACAAGGCAATCTGTCACATATCTCATGTGATCCTAGAAACCCAATAGTTCATTAGTTATCGGTGGCAGAGGTTTTATGTGGAGACTTTGCCATACGTGTATAGGCCTATGAAGCACTTTGGATTTCATTAGCAAGGCCTTCAAGTCATCTAAAGAGAACTTCTCTCCTTGGAGAGACAGTTCTAGGCCTGCAATTGAGCTTTGGTGGAAATAGATTGCTTGACAAACTGTACGACATGAACTGCCATTGTCATAAGATGGATGTTATCTAATCCACCAAGCTAAAAAACTGGGCACGTACATGCACGCACATGCGTGCACACATACACACACACACACACACACACACACACACACACAGAGAGAGAGAGAAGTGCAGAGACCTGAGCAGGTTCTGCATGCACAGATAAACTATGTAAAGAATTTGCTCAAATGCCTTTGATTATTATTCTTGCTTCAGGGCTTTCTTCCCTAACTATGCACCCATACCCTTATGGAGAATGCATTTTGATTGACTGAGGACAAGAAGACCCGGAATGATTCTGTGTGCTCTGCAAATGTGGACTGAAATTGAAGAGATTGCTGGTATATTCCTGGACAATCATAGTAGGTGAACAGAATCATGATTAACAGATATTTTGTGGTGTACATATTTATATATATTTTTGGGAAAAGGATGAAAAGATACTTGTGTGACATGTAAAAATCCACCAAAAGTTTACATCTGCAGAGGAGAATTTTAATAATCAAGCATTAATGGTGATCAATTTCTTTCTTTGCCATCCCTGTCTTTATCCAATGGCTCCCACACAAAGTTGTTATGGTGGCCTATGTGGAAATTACACATGAGGTCAGCAACATGACTTTATTTCAGCTAAAATGACTGGCTGTGGATGCTTTCGAGTCACAAATTTGGCAACAGCAAAACCCACAACTTGGAACTTTCTTTGGCACCATTTGCTGGCTGGAGAGAGCACATTATCCGACTTCAAATTATGCTGCAGAGCTATAGTAGCAAATACAACATGGTGCTGGCACAGAGTAGGTATGTAGACCAATTCAAAAAACAGAGGACCTAGAAATAACCCCTAACTGTTATAGCCACAAACTTTTCAACAAAACATACATTGGAAAAGAATTTGCAATAATGGTGGTGGAAAAAAAGTAGCTACCAGTAGAAGAATAAAACTACCTACATAGCTCTCTTCCTGAAAAAACTCAGTTCAAATTGATCATGGATCTGAATATTAAGGCATAAAACTTTCAAACTGTTAGATAAAACACAGATGGACTAGTTCAGTATTATAGGCGTAGATGAATAAAGACTTCTAAAGCAGAGGAAATAATTCTACAAATTGACAGGTAAAAATTATATAAAACTGAAAAGCTTCGACATGGCTAAGATAATTATCAGAATGAAGAGATTTTCTTCAGAATAGAAAAGAGTCTTTGTTGACAGCATATCACTGAGGGATTACTATCCAGAGTATATAAATGGCTACAAACATTAAATAACAGAAAACCATGCCATCTAATTGACAAATGGACTAATGAATTGAAGTGACAGTTCTCATGGACAAATAGACAAATGGCAAACAAATATGTAGAAGTAGCATTGAGCATTCTTATCCATGAGGGAAGAATAATTTGAGACTACTTCAAGATTTTATCTCATCCCAGTTGGAATGTTCATCCCCCAAAATGGAAAGATACAGGTTCAAATAGTGATGTAGGGAAAGAAAAGCTCCATATATTGCTGATTGTAGGGCAAACCACTGGCTCCACTATGGAAATTTCTGTGTAACTTAATCCGAAAACTAAGACTAGATCTAACATATGACCCTGCCATATTTTTCTCAGATAGACATTAAGTCAATCTACTACTCAGCATTCCATTGCTGCTCTATTTACAACCAACAGGGAAACTGAACCAGTCTATTTGCTCATCAACACATGAATTGATAAAGAAAATTGTGTGCACACAATGGTGTTGTACTGAGATATCACTGAAGGAAAATGAAGTCATGACATGTAAAGAAAAATCGTTACAACTAGAGATCATTGTGATAAGGCAAATAAGCCAGACTAAGAAAAACAGAGTATATTTGTATCTCATATGTATTCTATTTTTTGATGAAGAAGTGGTAATGGACAAGAAGAAAGTAAAATACGGTGCATGTATGAAAATGCTGTAATGAAACCCCTTATTTTGTACATTAGATTAAAAAATGGGGCACTGAACTGAACAGAGAATTCTTAACAGAAGAAGTTCAAATGGCCAAAAGATACTTAAGGTCATGCTCAACCTCCTTAGTGATCAGGGAAATGCAAATCAAAACAACTTTGAGATATCATCTTACACCTGTCAGAATGGCTAAAATCAAAAACACCAATGATAGCCTTTGCTGGAGAGGTTGTGGAGAAAGGGGTACCCTCATCCATTGCTGGTGGGAATGCAAACTTGTGCAACCACTTTGGAAATCAGTGTGGCGTTTTCTCATGAAATTTGGGATCAACCTACCCCTGGACCCAGCAATACCACTCTTGGGAATATACCCAAGAGATGCCCTATCATATGACAAAAGCATTTGTTCAACTATGTTCATAGCAGCATTATTTGTAATAGCCAGAACCTGGAAACAACCTAGATGTCCTTCAATAGAAGAATGGATGAAGAAAGTGTGGAATATATACACATTAGAGTACTACTCTGCCATAAAAAACAATGACTTCTCGAATTTTGCATGCAAATGGATGGAAATAGAAAACACTATCCTGAGTGAGGTAACCCAGACCCAAAAAGACGAACATGGGATGTACTCACTCATAATTGGTTTCTAGCCATAAATATAGGTCACTGAGTCTATAATTTGTGATCCTAAAGAAGCTAAATAAAAAGGTGAACCCAAAGAAAAACATATAGTTATTATCTCTGCTATGGGAAATAGACAAGATTGCTGGGCAAAAAATTGGGATCTTGGGGGTGGGGTGGGATGGGGGTAAGGGGAGATGGGGAGAGAAAAATGAGAAGGGGAGGATGAGGGGAACTTGGGGAAACGGGGTGATTGGGGATAAAACAAGGCTGGATAGAGGAGCAGGGAATCACATAACTTAATTAAGGGAGCCACCTTAGGATTGGTAAGAGACATGAACCTAGAGTGGCGCCCAGGTGCCCAGGGCAATGTCCCCAGTTAGTTCCTTGGGCAGCTGAGGATAGGGAACCTGAAATGACCCTATCCTATAGCCATACTGATGAATATCTTGCATATCACCATAGAACCTTCATCTAGCAATGGATGGATGGAGATAGAGACAGAGACCCACACTGGAGCATCGGACTAAGCTCCCAAAGTCCCAATGAGGAGCAGAAAAGAGGGAGAACATGAGCATGGAAGTCAGGACCATGAGAGGTGCGCCTATCCACCGAGACAGTGGGGCTGGTCTATTGGGAGCTAACTAAGGCCAGCTGGACTGTGACTGAAAAAGCAAGGGATAAAACCGGACTCTCTGAACATGGCGGACAATGAGGGCTGATGAGAAGCCAAGGACAATGGCATGGGGTTTTGTTCCTACTTCATGTTTTGGCTTTGTGGGAGCCTAGCCAGTTTGGATGTTCACCTTCCTAGACCTGGATGGAGGGGAGAAGACCCTGGACTTTCCACAGGGCAGGGAACCCTGACTGCTCTTCAGACTGGAGAGGGAGGGGGAGAGGAGTGGGGGAGGGGGAGAGGGGCGGGAGGAGGGGGAGGGAAATGGGAGGCTGGGAGGAAGCAGGGATTTTTTTTTCAATAAAAAAAAGAAAATATTACTGTCAAAGAACAAAGTCAATAGAAGTTATTAAAATCATATGAAAAAGGACAAAAATAAAATAATATTGATGAAGGCTAAATTACATTTAGAACACTTAACTTGTCAGTGTAATGTTCGAAAAAGGTATTTGTAGAACATAAAGTAGGACATTATGTTATTTGGAATAACATTGTAGTTATTCCAAAATGTTTTCCTTTTTATCAACTTTTTAATTTAGCATAAGAGTAATAGATAGAACTGGAAATGAAAATATTTTCTGCAAGAACTGTTCTTAAAATCATAAATCTCATTATGAGACAGTGTGCCCTACATCTATCTATGTTTGTATCTATGTGTGAAAGAAGTTATCCTTCAGCCTGGAGTTGAATATGAATTTTTTTCAAATCCACTTCATTTTATTGTGATTGAATGCAATTCAGGAGTACTATATGATTAGACAGGAAATAAAAGATGTCAAATGGGTCATTATTTTTAAGAAGGTACCATCTTATAAGGACTGTAAAATACACAAATATAAATGAGAGTATATTTGCAACACTAAAAAGGTATTTATGAGGCTATAATAAAAGAAAAATAATAGTAACTAAGGGTGTTATTAAATACTTTCTTAAAAAGGAAGCAGTTAAAATATATCCTGATAAACAGCAAGCTCTCAGTAAATATTTCCAGTAATAGCAGTGAAGCTTTTCCTTAATAAATATCTAGCTAAATGCAAATAGGGAAAGTAGCATTTCAAGAAGATGATAGAAATGTCTCCATATATTCAGTCTATGGAACTTAAACAATGGATTTGAATACAAGGCTGTTTAGAACAGTACAAACACATGAGGGTCTTGAAGAAAGATGAGAGTTGTGAGATGGGAGGGATTTGAATGGGCAGGAACCAGGGGGCAGGGTGACCTTTTTACATTTTAATGCAGAGTGCACTGTTCTTTTAAATGTTCTATTTTTTTTAATCTTGAGTGTTATATAAATACATTTACACTTCTATTTGGATATAAGTGGCTTGGTTTCAATGACAGAAGAGGTCATTATATTTTGATGATAGCCCAACTACTATGAATTTAAATAGATCAACAACCCAGGAGGATTCCAGAGTTCAAGGGCTTGTGGATGAAGCTTCTCTCCCTTGATTGCCTTTCAAAGTCATCTAAGCATGCTGATGGGTCCAAGATATTATTTTGACATGTTTTGGAGACTGCAGGGAGTTTTGTTGATGATTTGGATGACTTGTGAGGCCACAACTAACCACATTACACAAAGGTTCTAGAAGGAAAGATTATGTATCTGTCTGCAGTCACTGATTTAGATAATTTTGACTTTAGCTTCCATACGATTTAAAATATTTCACATTTCAAGTTACTGATTTGAAAAAAACCCTTATTTGCTCAGGAGGTGTGAGTGACTATAGCAGCCTGTCTTCTAGAGCCTGTTTGCTTTTAACATTACAGCACTCAAGTTGCTAGAGGCTTCCAAAGAGCATATGTGCAAGTCAAATGCAACTCTAAAAAGTAGGCCATGAAAGCACAATAATAAATGCTCCCCAAGACCTATAACTAGCTGTGAGATGGAGGGAGAATAAGGAACAATAGAGAGACAGGAGATTACAGAAAAAGAAGGTTGTGCTCAGCACCTCAAAGGAAGAACGAAATAACTTCAAAAATGTATGATCTGTGACATATGTACTCATAGACTTCAAAATAAAACTTACTTCTGGAATTTTATTCATTTATTTAAAATGGATTAATAAAATTAATCTAATCTGAGATCCGGCTATATCTTTCATGGGCATATAACCAAAAGATGCTTTATCCTACCACAGAGATATATGTTCAGCCATGTTCCTTGCTGTTATATTCATAATAGCCAGAAATGCGAAACAACCTAAATGTCCCCCAACAAAACAACAGATGAAAAAATGCATTATGTTTATGCAATCAACTCAGTGATTAAAAAAGAAGAAATATTGTAATTTGTAGGTAAATAGATGAAACTAGAAAAAAAACCTTCCAGAGTCAGATATCTCAGACCCAGAAAAAGAAATATAGTATATATCTGCTTACATATGGATATTAGCTGTTAAGTCAATGATAATAAACTACAATCCATAGAACCAAAGAATTTAGGTACGGAGTATGAGGCTGAGAATACACATAGGTCTAATTAGGAATGGGAAACAGGATAGATAATTATGGATGCATGGGGGTTGCTGAAAGAGGAATATTAAGTGAAGAGGGATGGGGAGAAGGGGAGAAGAGAGGGAATACTGGGAGAGACAGCTAAAAGTAAGGGCCGTTTGAAGTATAACATAAAAACCTAATAAAGCAAAAACTTCCTAAAATATAGTCAAGTATGAAGGCAATCCAAATGAAATTGCCAAATAATGGTGAAATTAGAGCCAACTCTTGTCAACAAATGAAGATTCTACTATCAGGATCAGGTTACATTTAATTGAACTGCTGAACAATGGGTTCCTCGGAAATCTTAAAACTTCCTAGGCTATTGCCAAGACTGTAGGTTGCTCTCTACAAACTGAAGGGTCCCAGTGCTGAAGACAACGCCTACATAATTCACTGACCATGGAGAAATATACCTGGTGCCTGCCTAGAGTCTTCACCTTTTGTTCTAGCATCTTTGATACATAATCATATTGTTTTGAATATAAAATGATGAGAATACTTTTATATAAATATTCCATGCCTCCAAAAGCATCATCTGTTACTTAATGAAAACAGGCTGGCCTGCAGGAAAGGACACCAGTAACATGCATTTGATACTTTGTGCCTTTGAATTCTATTTTTTCAAAGAACTAACCCTTCATTTATAAACGAACCCAATTTGAAATTGGGTGAGCAAGAAACATGCCCTTTGTTGATATGTATACATTTTTTTATTTATTACAAATTTTGGCAATCATATTTACTTACAGAAGGACTACAGAGAAGTACACAGGTGAGATTCTTAGTGGACATTAGGGTTTAGTACAATATCTAATACCAAGTAGGTTGCTCAGTGAAGAACCTTGTCTGGGAAGTTTTGGTTAAAGATGGTGTAAATAGCTATGAAGAAGAGAAGGCAGAAATTTTAAGAGACACCGAGAGTTGATACCAGCAAGGAAACTGTATCTTCCAGACACAACAGCACTTTCACAAATATGAACTCACAGAAACTGGCAGCATGCACAGGACCTGCAGAGCTCCAAGTCAGATGGGGTCCCAGAGCTGAGAAGGTAAGTGGACACAAGCCTCCATCCCTAACCTAGGAGCTATTTTCAGTTGATATCCTCTTAACAAAGGAAAAATTAGTTTTCTCTTCTGGAGTCTCTCTAAGTGTAGTCCTCATGCACAACAGTAGATGGCCAACACAAAATGAGCTCAAAAGTATTTTGGTAGACTCTTTGTCTTATATTGCTTTATTTGGGATTTTTTTTTGTTTTACTGGTCTTTTGCTTGTATATTAAGGATTCTGGTTTTGTATTTTTATTGGTTCTGTTTGTGTGTGTGTCCCTGTGTTTCTTCTTTATCTTCCTCCTTGTTCTCTTCTTTTTCCTCCTCTTCCTTCTTTTTTTGTAAATCCAACATAGAGAGAAAGGGTACTCTTCAGTTATTTTAATTTTTCCTTATTATTGAGAATTTCATATACTTAAGGAATAAAAATGATTTAACCTAACCATATTTTCCCCTGTAATTCCTTCACACACACCTCCAACACATTCCCCTGTCAACTCCATGTCTTGTATGGATAGTTTTGCTTTGTCTATAACCTACTGACTCCAGTTAGTTCTTCCCTTGTGTGCATGGCTGTGGAGCCCAATTCTCCCTGCAGCAACTATCCACTTCAAATAACTGCTCAGTAAGGTTTAGTGCCTTTTCTCTAAATACCAGAATTCCTCAGTCCCTCTTCTTCCTTCCTCTGACATAGAGGAACTTACTTGAAGTCCATTAATTCTCCTGAAGAACACTTACTGTCAATATTGCAAATTCATGTTTGTCCAAGGCCTATTTAGTCACTGAAGGGCAAATCTGAAACTAGAATAAAAACTTCCTTGACCATTTGACTAAACTGTCACTAAAATTTCCATGATGTTTGTGGTGAGCTTAATTGTAGAGAGGAGTTTTTTGTCCCTTATGCCCTTTGGGTGTTTGGAAATGGGTGACCCTGTGAATCATTTCTTGATGGGCTGTTATAAGATTTCAAGAGGGTAGAAAATGGAAACGAGGAAATTTTCCTTATGGGGAAAACGTGAAAGTCACCTTCTCAATTCTAAATAATTTGGGACTTAAACATCTCTCTTAATTATATTTAAGTCTTCATGTAAAATTAGCGTAAGTATTTGAAAGTTGCTGATGTGCAATGTTGTTAAAAATTCCGTCCTTGGTGTGCAATAGGGAGTTGGCAGTGGGGAAGTGAGACTCCTCTGCCGGGTTGGTATGGCTGGCTTAGTGATGCTGACCTTCTGCATGTCAAACGTTGCTGTCAGAGCAACTGCGTTTCATTTAATTGCTTTCATTCCTGCTGTTCCATGCTTGTGTGTATTCATTTCTGGTCACATGGGCATATTGTCAGAAGACATTTCGTTTGGATCCTTCACAGTCTTTTCTATCACCAGGCTGTACACAGCCAGCATGCAGACAATGCTCTGTAGAGAAGATGCTCTGCCCAAAGGTGACACTGTTTACCTAATTGTATCTTCCACGGTACTCTGCAAATTGTATTACCTTACTATACTTAATCCATGCTACTTAAATACTTTCTGGAATCTTCTAAATAAAGAATGTTCTCTCTCCTCTATTTTTATTTACAGTTATGTTTGTGAGGATGAAAATTTTCTGAGTAACTATAAGAAATTTTTTTTACAATTTTCTGTTTTAGTTTAAAATAATACCTCAAATAAAATTACTGATGGGAATGATAGCTTGTGGTTTAAATCCAAGAACTCAGAGGCTGAGGCAGGAGGATTTCCATGAGTCCAAGGCCAGGCTGGGCTACTTTGTGGGTTCCAAGTCTACCTAAGCTGTGGTATGATTCCTTTTTTTTTTTTTTAAAAGAATCATCACAATTGATAGTACTTCATCAATGGATAGTATGGTTACTCGTCAATTAATGAAGTTCAAATGAATTGGGAGACAAAAAGCCTAGAGAGGTGAAGTGTTTGTTGATCTTAAGGTATCAGACTTGAGTGTCATTACTAGAAAACAAAAGGAAACATTAAAATCAAGTTACTGAATTCTTATCAGCCATACAGTTCAGTGACAATATTTCTTATATTCCCAAGGGCTGATAAGAACAACAAATCACATAATAAAGTGCTTGGCAATTGTTATTTAAATGTGATTCCTCCAATCGAGTTCACCAGGATTATCGTAATTAGTAGCTGTGGAATAGTGATTAAGTGTGAAAACGTATTGTTGAAAGACCAGGGTTTAGAAGATTTGTGACCAATGTTATCTTGTGCTTCTCTTTCTGAAGATGTGAAATGGAAAAAAAAAATTATTAGCCTCACAGAGATTTGCTGGGATTAAATGATGTAATAAATTCTAACAAATCTGGAAGTGTCTGACATGGATATGTTGAATAAATGTTAGTGATACTATAGTAATTTCAAAACCCCTAGAACTTTTAATTACATAACTGAAATGAAGTTCATTCAGAATGGCTGTGGAGATATAGCTCCTGAACAGTAACCAACTGTTAATCTAGTCCCCTCTGAGGACTCTTAGAAACATCATAAATCCTGTTCAAAACTAATCTATCAATTAAAGATGACATGGCTACCATAATTGGATTCCTGTGTATTCTTATTTAGAGAAAAAAAGAAGAGTAGATACATCCTATGCCAAAAGTTATGCCCTGCATGGTAAGAGAAGAGGGAAATTCAGCAGGGCAAGAGGTAACATTCCAAGAGCTAGCTGTGATAAGTGAAGGCAGTGTGTTGTGAATCTGATGGGAGGGTAACAGTGGCCAAAGCAGGGAAGAGCGAGCTTATGTCAGGTTCTTTGAAGAACTGGATTCTCACCAATATTGGGATATATTAATTATAATGAAACAAATGTGTCTTAGGGCAGATGTAAAGAAATCATTCACCCTCTTTAGAAAACTATACTTTAACACTGAAGCTGAGACTTTTTTTTCCATCCTGGCAACAGGAACCAAGGTCAGAGGATCTTCTTTGTTTATCCTCTAGGTCGATAAATTGAATGTTGTTGAGGACAGAGACCAACAGTTCAATACTAAAGCTAAGGAACTGTGAAGTTCAGCAGAGCAAGAAATGGAGAGGGAGGGAGGGAAGGGCAGAGAAAGAGGAAAGGAGGGAGGGAGGGGGGAGAGAGAGAAAGAGAGAGAGAGAGAGAGAGAGAGAGAGAGAATGCTCAAAGAGAGGGTAGGTGAAAAGTGGTGAGACCAAGAAAACATATAAGATTGAAAAATAAACAAAGAGGGGGATTTAAAGGATGATTTTGGAGAAAGGGACTGATGATGCACAAAAGAGTGACAGAGAGACTGTGAGGACATCGATTTGAGCCTAGACACTCCACCTATGTTCTTGCGTTCAGTTCATTTATCATATTTAAATAGCTGAGAATGATGCTTTAAAGATTATCCATGAAGTACAGATCTAATCAGACTTGATTCCCAGCCTCTGTGGGCTGGTAGAAGTTATGCCAGTTACAGTCTCCTTTCTTAGGATACACATAAAGAAAAATGGTCCTATGCTATTTTGGCTAATAGCAGCAATAACAAAAAGTGTGAGTTTTTATTCTGGATAGTTTCCATCTACCCACATTTTAATCGGCATGGGGTATGTGCATATGTGTGTGTGTTTGAAATAAACTTTATGCTGAAGATAGAAAAATTCATCCCCACTATTTTCTGACTGGCCAGGGTGCCTTTATTCTCTTTGATGTTTTAACATTGAAAAAGGCAGAAAGTCACAGTAGTTGAAGTTGCTTGTACTTCAATATCAAAAGTTTTAGCCGGGCGGTGGTGGCGCACGCCTTTAATCCCAGCACTTGGGAGGCGGAGGCAGGCGGATCTCTGTGAGTTCGAGACCAGCCTGGTCTACAAGAGCTAGTTCCAGGACAGGCTCCAAAACCACAGAGAAACCCTGTCTCAAAAAACCAAAAAAACAAAAAACAAAAGTTTTAAAAAAATATATAGCCAAGACCTAAAAGCTACTTAAAATGTGGTAAATAATTCCTTTTTCCAGAAATATTAAGAAATGGTGTAAAATCTTATTCTAGAACATTTATTAAAACAATACTGTATTATTTAAGCAACATATTTATATTATAAAGTAAGTAGATATTACTGGACAACATTTTGCATTTTCTTAATTTTTTTTCTAAATACTTGTCCAGATTCTTAAATCACATGCATTTCATTTAGTCACAATAGCATATGTAGTGTGTGAAATTAAGACTTCAAACTGGTGATATGAGAGCATTTAAGAACATATTTTACCCTTTAGACCATTAGACACTCCCAGGTATCTATAAAAATAATGACTGAACTTCAGCTTTTGGCATCGTACGAGAAGAAAAATACACACAGGGGAATATCTGAAAGAATATCCCTCCCCCAAAATGTAATTTAATATTTGATTTTCAAAGACTGTATGAACATAAATCTCTAAGTTCACAAAAAATAAGACCAATCATTAAGGGCTAAGTGCACACATAGTCATGGTCTTTTCAACTTACCTGCTATTCTGGGAGAATTAGGGGCTGGATTTCAGAGCCTCATTTGCTCATTATGAGGGAAAAAAGCCCAGAGCCTGCACTTTGAACTTAAGTTGGTCATTGAAATTAAGAAATTTAGTAGTAACAAAGAGCAAAAGCACAGAAAATTTAAAACTGAAATACTAAATATAATATCACAAATAAGTAGGGGTATTAAAACAGAGTTTGATCAAATATAAACATTAAGATTTTACCAAAATGAAAAGTCATGAATCTTGGATGAAACTGGACAAGAGATGTTGATAGAGGTTTCTGTCTCACAAGGTTCTGCAGCCGTTAAGTCCCAAAGAATCACACAAAGGTCTACATTTGTTATAAACTGATTAGCATACTAGCTCAGGATTCTTATTAACTCTTTCCTACATCTTATATTAGCCCATTATTAATGTCTGTGTTAGCCATGTGGCTTGGTACTTTTTGGGGGAGGCAGTCACATCTTGCTTGCTCTGTGTCTGGCTTCCTCTACATCTAGGTGAGGACTACAGATTGACTCTTTCTCTTCCCAGAATTCTCCTGATCTCATTGCTCTGCCATTACTTCCTGCCTGGCTACTGGACAATCAGCATTTTATTAAACAAGTACAAGAAACAAATCTTTACAGGGTAAAACCATTGTCCCACAGCAAAGAGAGAATCCAGCCTAGTGAAGAAAGGAAGAAAAATAACTGTATTATTTTTAAGGCAATGCCATTGCCTTAATAATTTCTTTAATCCCTGGAGGCACTTGAAACACATGTACACATGAGCAACACTAGATGGACTCAGTAAGTTGCCTGCTTGTGTATCTATGCCATTGATTTGGAGGTGTTACAAATTTTAGGAGTTGGGAGTCCTTGGGGGAGTTGGACTGGGTAGAAGGAAAGATAGTAGTAACATAAATATATCACTGATACATTAACTACTCAAAAGACAAGTTTTAAAGAAGAACACAGTAGCTTGTTTTCATGTGTATGATCAAATGCCTTTCCTTTTAAATCAGCTGACTAGATTAGACAACAAACATATCAGTGTTGGCTGCTGCAGTTTAATATTTATGTGTACCTACATGGACTTATAATGTGCAATTTCAATGGTTTAAACAAAATTTTCAACATGAAATTCATCTCTTGGAGTATTATAAAATTGTATAATTCAGTATTTTTAGTACTGTACAAGATTGCAAAATCATCATCATTCGAGAATTCCAGAACATTTTATCATGCTGATAATAAATGTGATAGACATTAAATAATTTTCATTCTACTCTTCCTGGATCCTCCACACCCTGCCTCCATGGATTTGATTAATTTGCATATTCAAGTACATGAAATCATATAGCACATGACTTTTTTTAAATTCTGCCTTTCAATTAGTATAAAGTTTCAAGGCTCAATGTACTGTAGTATGTATCAATGCTTGCTTTTTCATGGTTAGGTAATATGCGATTTTATATGCATAATATCTGATATATCCATTAATTCAAGGTTATATATTTCTTCTTTCCCACTTTGAGGTTGTAAGTAGTGGTGCTCTTAATTTTGAAGAATAAGGTTTTCATTAAAACATTTGTTTCAATTCCATTGAATGTGTAGAAATTGAGAAGCTTCTGTAAAGCAAAGGACATAGTCAACAAGACAAAACTACAACCTACAGAATGGGAAAAGATCGTCACCAACCCCACATTGGACATAGGGCTGAACTCCAAAATATACATAGAAATCAAGAAACTTGACATCAAAAGACCAAATAACCCAATAAAAATGGGATTCAGACCCAATCAGAGAACCCTCAACAGACTAATCTCAAATGGCTGAAATACACTTAAGGAAATGCTCAACATTGACCAAAGTTTCTGTCCCACCCGGTCCTATTCAGTCCCAGTGAAATACACAGAAGTCTACATTAATTATAAAATTGACTGGCCCATTAGCTCAGTCTTCTTATTAACTCTTATAACTTATATTACCCCATTATTCTTGTCTATGTTAGCCAGCTGGCTCAGTACCTTATTTGGTGAGGCAGTCACATCTTGCTTCCTCTGAGTTTGGTTCACAAATGCAGAATGAATCTTCCCTCTTCCCAGAATTCTTGTTGCCATGCCTCTATAACCCCACCTATACTTTTTTGCCTGGCTACTGACCAATCAATATTTTATTAAAAACAATACAAGTGACAAGATAAAAGAACATTGTCTCACAGCATCCTTATCTCTCAGAGAAATGCAAATCAAAACAACTGCTAGATTGCATCTTACACTAGTAAGAATGGCCAAGATAAAAAAACTCTGACAGCTTCTGCTGGAGAGTATGTGGGGTAAGGGGAACACTATTCCATTGTTGGTGGGAGTACAAACATGTATAGCTGCTTTGGAAATCAGTATGGTGATTTCTCAGAAAATCAGAAAACAATCTACCTTAAGACCAAGCAATACTGCTCTTGGGTATATACCAAAAGGATACTCAAACATACCACAAGGACATGTGCACAACTATATTCATAGTAGCATTATTTATAATAACGAGATACTGGAAACAGTTTAGATGCCGCTCAACCAAAGAATGGATAAAGAAAATGTGATACATTTACACAGCAGGAAGAAAGAAATAACATCTTGAAATTTGCATGCGAATGGATGGGTCTTGAAAAAAACATATTGAGTAAGCTAACCCAGACCCCCCAAAAGACAAATATAGTATGTACTCACTCATATGTGACTTCTAGACATAAAGCAAAGCAAAAAAAGCAACCTACAGTCCACAAGCCCAGACAACCTAGACAACAAATAGGAGCCTCAGAGAGACATATATAGATCGATATAGGAAGTACAAAAAGAAAAGATAACCTGAGTAAATTGTGAATGTGGGGGTACCAGGAGAGGGTAGAAGGGGAGGCGGATGAAGGGAGGGGAGTGGAGAAAATGTATAGCTCAATAAAAACAATTTTAAAAAAGCTAAAAAAGATGGTTGGAATGGGAGAATTACCAAAATTATTCATAGCAGTAACATCATTTTCCAAGAATGTATGAGATGTCAATTTTTAACCTAGTTATCAATGCATATTATCTTCGTTCTTTTTAATAATATCACACTAGTAGGCATGAAAAGGAAATTCATTATGATTTTAATTTGTGTATAATTAATGATGAGTAATTTTGAAAATTTCTATACTTTTAATTGTTCAGATTAATATCTCCTTGAAAAAACATATTTGAGTTTATTTTCCATTTAACTAATTTAGTTGTTTGAATATAAGTACTTGCATTAGTTGCTGCCTCAGAAAACATAAATCATGAAACAAAAATTTCACTGTCATACATGTTTATCTCTCTAAAAGTTATTAGTAAAGAAAGTCACAGAGGCACCCAAAACAATATAAGCTATTATCATTGCTGTTGTTTCTCTCTAGAACTAGATAGTAAGATACTGTGGTGAAAACACCCCAGGTCTGGGTTGCAGGCTACAGAGAAGTCAGTATTGAATCTACCAGGAAACTCTACCTGTTGGATGACTTAGTTACAGTGCTCAAAGGAGCTATGCAGACTGCTAGTGGAAGAAAAGGAACAATGCTCATATCCAGCACTGGAGTCTGTATGTTACAAAAACTGACTTCCCAGGCAAGATGTGCTTGCTCATTCAATAGAGGCAAGACTATTTATAGGAGCAACCAACAGTTCTCTTGATTGCAGTTGAGGCCTGACCCACAGGAGGGAATTCTTTTCTTGGTACTATAAACATGGTTGAAAACCATAGCCATGGAAGTCATACAATCTCAGAGGAGAGCTTATTGATGCTGCTTTCTAAAACAGTGATGTCCAATGGACTTCTAAATGTCAATGCTTTTACCTGTAGATTTGTGCTACTCCCAACCTTCTTAAGGGACAAGAAAGTGTGGAATATATACACATTAGAGTACTACTCTGCCATAAAAAACAATGACTTCTCAAATTTTGCATGTAAATGGATGGAAATAGAAAACACTATCCTGAGTGAGGTAACCCAGACCCAAAAAGAGGATCATGGGATGTACTCACTCATAATTGGTTTCTAGCCATAAATATAGGTCACTGAGTCTATAATTTGTGATCCTAAAGAAGCTAAATAAAAAGGTGAACCCAAAGAAAAACATATAGTTATTATCTCTGCTATGGGAAATAGACAAGATTGCTGGGCAAAAAATTGGGATCTTGGGGGTGGGGTGGGATGGGGGTAAGGGGAGATGGGGAGAGAAAAGTGAGAAAGGGAGGATGGGGGGAACTTGGGGAAACGGGATGATTGGGGATAAAACAAGGCTGGATAGAGGAGCAGGGAATCACATAACTTAATTAAGGGAGCCACCTTAGGATTGATAAGAGACATGAACCTAGAGTGGCGCCCAGGTGCCCACGGCAATGTCCCCAGTTAGTTCCTTGAGCAGCTGAGGATAGGGAACCTGAAATGACCCTATCCTATAGCCATACTGATGAATATCTTGCATATCACCATAGAACCTTCATCTATCAATGGATGGATGGAGATAGAGACAGAGACCCACACTGGAGCATCGGACTAAGCACCCAAAGTCCCAATGAGGAGCAGAAAAGAGGGAGAACATGAGCATGGAAGTCAGGACCACGAGAGGTGCGCCCATCCACCGAGACAGTGGGGCTGATCTATTGGGAGCTAACCAAGGTCAGCTGGACTGTGACTGAAAAAGCATGGGATAAAACCGGACTCTCTGAACATGGCGGACAATGAGGGCTGATGAGAAGCCAAGGACAATGGCATGGGGTTTTGTTCCTACTTCATGTTCTGGCTTTGTGGGAGCCTGGCCAGTTTGGATGTTCACCATCCTTGACCTGGATGGAGGGGAGAAGACCCTGGACTTTCCACAGGGCAGGGAACCCTGACTGCTCTTCAGACTGGAGAGAGAGAGGGAGAGGAGTCGGGGGAGGGTGAGAAGGGCGGGAGGAAGGGGAGGGAAATGGGACGCTGGGAGGAAGCAGGGATTTTTTTTTTTCAATAAAAAAAGGGACACTTCTTATTGCAGTGTGTAATGGTTAAAGTAGAGATGCATTACTGTTCAGAGTGCTGAGTGCTCAAGCAGACAGGACAATTCTACCATATACCTATCCCCTTCCAAGCCCCAGGGATCACTAATACATAAAGAAGAAGAAGAAAAAATGTAAAAATCGAAAAATGGGAAAAAGTTGTGTGAAATGCCATCTTCTAGAGATGGCTGTTTACCCATGAACTCACAAGACCTGTGGTTATCTTTACAAGGCCTGCATATAGCCATGTCAGTTAAAACTTTGAGCATGGAAGTAGGTGGCCGTCCCTAGCTCCCACCTCTCTTGAGGCTCTATTGGCTGTTGATGGCTGCTGGGGAGACATGGTCACTTTTCTTTAGAACTGGAAGGTTTTGCATGGCTCACTGGATGACACTAAACCCATGTACACGTGGACATGAGTAATTGGACTCAATGGGTTAATTTTTAAAAAAAAATGTTTATAAAATTCAGACATGATTTTTAAAAGGGAAATGTGAGGGGGATTTTGGAGGAGTGGGAGGTAAGTTGGGGCAGATATTTTATGTGTGTGTGTATGTGTGGAATTTTCAAAAAGAATAGATTTTTGAAAGTGAACTCAGGTTCTATGTTGATTCATGTGCAAGTTGGCCTTGGGCTTCAGTCTGAAGCTTTGGCACAGGTTGGAGTTTGGGTTTTTAAAAGTATCTTCTACACATGCTCTAAGTCCTGAGAATATTTTATTCCTCAGTATTCCTAAGAATGACTGCAAGGTTTTCAAGCCTTAATATCTGTCATTACTCTAAAACTTTTGGTTTGTCTGTTGTTTTCTCCAGCTGTATTGGATACAGAAATTTGCAAGTACCATTTCAAGTTTATAAGTTTATACATATCACTGAAACAAATGCCCAATATGAGTCAGGTAAAAAAAATAGCTGGCATTGATACCCAGATACCTTTGAGTCACTACAAAATGGTGACATTATTTGTCCATGGAACCCCAAAGTAAACAGTGATGTCATCTGGCATATACTTATTTTGTCAGAATTCCACTTTATGTGATTCTGTACAAATATTACTTTGAAGTCAGAGGCCTGAGCCTTTTGCCTTCATGGGTGTGCCTATTTTTGTCTGTATACCCATGTGTTACCCATGTGCTCCCTGCCTGTATGTGGTCCATGTGTGTGGCTCAGCATGTGCTTGGGTACCTGCTAGTGTCTGCTTACCTAATGACCATTGCCCAGGGTGTTTCATCAGTCTACAGTTTCTCAAAACACTCTTCACATCCTTGACCTCCACTGTCCTTCTTCCTTTCCTAGCATGGGTGCATGGCATCTTACAAGCTGCTGTCCCATTCCCAATGTCATCACACACAATACATATATTTTTAAATGGCAAACTCCTGATTGTGTAGCTTCTTAGCTCTTGGAAAGCTTAGAGTTTATTGAAATAAAAACAAGCTTGACCACATAAACAGACACAATTATATTTTTCACCCTCTCTTTTATATATGAGTATGTGTATGTCAAGCAGAATATGAGAAATATTCTGCCTGATTTATCAACTGTGCTCATAAAATTAGTCATTTATTGCTTTTGTTTTTAAATTTTTTTGATTATATCCTTTTCCCTACCCCAACATCTCCATGATCTTCCTTCCATCCCCTAACCATATGACTTCATGTTCTTTCTCTGTCTCTTAAACAAAACAAAACAAAAATTAAAAAGTATGTGGTGTGTATAACACACACACACGTAGATAGAAGTTTCTGTCCTATCTGGTCTTGCAGCTGTTCAGTCTCAAACAAACACACAGAGGCTTATGACAATTATAAATTTTTGGCCTATTACTTCAGGCTTCTTATTAATTAATTATAACATCTTATATTAACCCATAATTCTTGTCTGTGTTAGCCATGTGGCTTGGTACCTTTTATCAGCAAAGCCTTCTCATCTTACTTCCTCTGTGTCTGGGTGACGACTGCAGCCTGAGCCTTTCCTCTTCCCTGAATTCTCCTGTTCTCATCACCCCACCTCTATTTCCTGCCTAGCTACTGGCCAATCAACATTTTATTAAACCATTACAAGTGACAAATCTTTACAAGGTACAAGAGCATTGTCCCACAGCACTTTCTCTGTGGGATAACCAAGGTAAACAACAGCTTATAAAGTTTCAGAGTCTCTTGGACAACCCTGACCAAAACTGCAAAAAAGAACTTCTTACTTCTGTTATTGATTTTTGTTGTTAGATGGTCTTTGGGTCTTGGAGGGAGAATTGTCAACCCAGATGGGAAAACTTCATCTAAACTATATATGTATATCAACTTACATGTATTATCGTTATTTAAAATATTCTTACTGTTATTTTAACCTCTTCATTTTCTGTATTTATCTCCCTCTTCCTTATTAATTAGAGTCCCCCCTCAAAAAATCTCAGAAATTAATATTGTTGTGTGATTTCTTGGGAGACTCAACACACACACACACACACACAACCGCTCACCCCAGACAGGGAACCCCTAGCAATCCAAAGTATGAATACCACCAAAGTCTAACTTGGAGAGCCAATTAATTTTATCTGGCTTACTTACAGGAATGTGGGTGAGAGGTTACTTATAACAACATAAATGACTCAAAGACAGCTCATTCAGAAAAGCCTACCCCAGCATGGGTGACAACTCACAAAATCTGGAAAACTGGATCATATTGCACAGTCTGAATCCAGCTCATCAGATTGGAGAGTATCCTTTTAGGGGTCTAAGCCACTTACAGACAGCTCTGCTGGTTTCTGCTTCTTCTAGTCAGCTGGTTTGCTTTTAGAATCTTCTTTGAAACTTGGCTCTCAGCAACCTTTATTGTTTACCCTGTGAGACAGAGGTCTAGTGAATCTTATCAGTTTCAGGGACTTCCTGGTGCTATTTTGAGTTGTTTACCTTCCTGTTTAAAAAGCTTCTCTGCAGTATAGAATGTTTCAATCCTGGACAAAACTGTTACATAAAGAATTGCCAATTTCTTTTTGGATATTTTTCTTGTATTACATTAATTGCCTTTTCCTCATCTTTTCATTTTCCTCTTTCTTCCTCCTCTTTTTTATCCATTTGTTTTGCCTTTTTTATTTGAGAAAAGTTCTTACTGTATAGCTAGGCTCTTCTCAAACTTAAATCTCTGCCATCTGAAAGTTTGATTTGGAGATGTATGCCATCATTGCAGCTGAGACAATATTAAAATTGTTTTAAACTAGTATCCAGCCTTTAGACATATTTCATCATTTTTCATATATGTTTTTTATTAGGATTTGAATCTATTGAATTTACTTATTTTTACATTTTCTCTATTGTTTTATTGATAAAAGTTTTTCTTCTGTAATTTCTACTTATGTGCTTAGTTATGCTAGTTCACTTTGGGAGTTTTATATTTTGATATGTATTATTTTATGCTTTGTAGCACCAACCACCCAACCTTACTCATTTTTATAATACATCAAATTCCTAATCTTAATCTTAGTTGAAACATATAAATTATTTTGCTGTAAGTTTTAGCACATCCCTGCTAATGAGTGTGTTGGGATTTCTTTTTTGTCAGGTTCTCAATTTCCTTTTTTTTTCACTTGAAGACTGATGTTTTGCAAGATTTCTGATTTCCTCCAATTTTTTCAATCACTTTGTTTTTCATAGATGTTTCATAACTGAGGTCCATTAATAAGTTGTCCATGCAATCCCAACTCTTCTGTTTAGTTTCTTTTTTTTATTTATTTTATTGAAAAAAAATTTTTTTCGCCTCCTCCCAGCCTCCCATTTCCCTTCCCCCCTCCCCCCACTCCTTTCCCCCTCTCCCCACTCCTTTCCCCCTCCCTCTCCAGCCTGAAGAGCAGTCAGGGTTCCCTGCCCTGTGGAAAGTCCAAAATCCTCCCCCCTCCATCCAGGTCTAGGAAGGTGAACATCCAAACTGGCTAGGCTCCCACAAAGCCAGAACATGAAGTAGGAACAAAACCCCATGCCATTGTCCTTGGCTTCTCATCAGCCCTCATTGTCCGCCATGTTCAGAGAGTCCGGTTTTATCCCATGCTTTTTCAGTCACAGTCCAGCTGGTTCTGTTTAGTTTCTAAGGATTGTATTGAAAGGCTATGAAGTGGCCACCATCAGTTTCTCATAATCTCCCTTTATTCTTGAATTTCATATTCTCTTCTTTGTTTCATATAACTCTTATTGGCATACATTATCATGGAGGAGCTTCTGTCTCTTTAGCACTTGAAACATCAAGTTTTATCTGTAAGATATCATTTTTGAGTTCATGACAAATCAGTTCTACTGATATTTTTATTTATTTAAACAACACAACAAAGCAATTTGCTTCAGCAAGGTATTGTAAAACACATATTTTTTAAAACAAAAACACTCATAGAGAGACTGGGCAGAGAGTTCTCATGCGATGAAAGCATAAAGATCTAAGTGCAGAACCAGCACATTCATAAATTCCCAGGTGCAGAGTATGTGTCTGTAATCCCAGCACTGTGCATTCAGATATGAGATCCCTGGAGTTAATTGGCAGTCCAGCCTATGAAAGTCATTGAGTCTCAGTTTAGTAGGGTACGCTGTCTCCAAAAGTATGATGGAAACTGGCTGATTGACTAATGGGGAGATTTGACCTCTACATGAAACTCTGCCCTAACACACATACGTGCACATACACATTTACACCTACATTGAATGCATGTGCACAAATAAACATGTTCACACACATACAGGGCACAAATGCACTTATACCATCACACTAAAGCATTTAAAAATGGAGAATAAAATTCCTTTCTTTAAATAGAGCTTCACACACAATGTTTTAAATAGTAACATTTTTAATTACTAGGTATCCATGCACATTAATATTCATGTGCACAAAATATTTGAGTCAATGGAAATCTTTTTAGAAGTTTAACTGTTTAAAGAGAATTATTATTCTTTATAAAGCATTGTTAAAATATGTTTATTTTAATGTGTACAGGTATTTTTCCTGAGTATATATTGTGTACCACACATGTGTCTGGTGCCAGTGCTGGACAAAAGAGAGTTTTGGATCTCCTGAACTGGAATTATAGATGTTTTAAACAATGTGGGTGTTGGGAATTGAACCCAGGTCTTCTGAGAGAGCAGCAGTGCTCTTATATGTAAAGCCATCTCTCCATTCTTGAGAATTATTATTCTTACTAATATTCATTTTCTATACTACCCCCTTCAGAGTGTCCTTATAGCCACTCTGCCTCAGACATTTTGCTGCTGAGTCAAAATAGCTCCTTAGCAATGAGAGAGCACACTGCAATGTTTCTCAGAGATAGAGGTTCAGCACTGGTTTTGTGTTCTAGCCATAGTTAAACTTCCTATCATAGGGTTTACTAGGACTTGCTCTGCCCAAATAGTGCCATATTTCTCTGATAGTGATCTGGATGGTGGTCCTTCTTCCTTGAAGAACAAAATATTTCAGAACCTTAATAAGAGGAAGGTGTAAAAATTCTAAGAAATATTCTTTAGAAAGTGAAATAACTGTTTTACAAAGACAAAGAGATAGTACATGGGGAAGTACAGATTTAATTGTTTGAGAAAATAATTTATGTGATGCAACTACCCATTTTAATATGTTTACTTCTGTTAAAAAATGTATGTTTATAAAATACTGTCAAGAACATGTTTCATTGTAACAGATAGACTGTCAAGAAAATCATATCATGCATTTTAATATGGAGTGCAGATTACGATATGTCTTTTTTATGATATTAGCAACAGAAAATATGAACAAATGTGACTGGGAATATAGCTTCCTTGGTAGAGTGCTAGTCTAGCAACTGGGTTCAGTCCTCAGCACATTTTTAATCTCAGTACTTGGAAGATAGGGACAGGAAGATCATAGATTAAATACCATGCCTAGCAATTTACAAGTTGAAGGAGAGATTGGTATACATAAGCTGAGTCAAGAGAAAGACAGAAAACAAGTTTTAAAATTGCCATATATAAACTGTTATTAACATATTTCTTTTTGTTATATTTTAGGTCATAGAATTGGATCCTAACAAGTAGGAGATGAAGTAACTAACGCTTATGTGACTCATTTTTAGCTGTTGCCTCTAGAGATACCGATAAAAGCAACTGACATTTTGTCCACTTTTGTTCAGATCTGCTTGAGTTTTTAGAGTTGTAGTGAACTTTCATGGAATTCCAGATAAGAAGTACAGAATAGAATCCTTATCAGAATTACAAATATCCCTGTCATCTGCTACCAATCCTCCCAATTGATAGAGTTGTTAACAGTATTGATAATCACGGGGATCTGTGGGTGAGAAAGTAGAGAGGAAAAGAGGAGCTGGAGAAAGGATGATGATAAGACTTGAGATCAGTGGGATCCCCATATCACCGTCCATCACTGGGCAGAGAAGCAGCCCTTTCTGTCATCACATGTTAGATATGGGAACTTGACTGCTGAGCACTGTTACTTCAAATTGGAAAATCCATTTAATTCATTCTAGGCACAAAATTATATAATATTTAATGGTGAGCTTAGAAATTGGTACGAGACTTTAAAAAAGGTATTCATTTAAATTTTATTATAATAAGGACATGGATATATGGACATTTATAATATGTTCCTCATTGATTTGGATTTTATAGCTGTGTACAGTGATATCTGGTGATATCAAACCCCATTTTTGCCCTTCAACTTGTCCTGCATCCGTCGCATCCCCCTCCCAGATGCATGTATTGTTTTTTAATAAGATGCCAAATCCAATTCACATTGCTAGTCCTTGTATGGGTATGGAGACATCCGCTGGGGCATGGGCTATCTACAAGTGATTTCAATCTCAAAAAATAAATAATTCTTCTTCCTCCAGCAAGTATAATAACTTTTAAATTGCAAATTAAGTAAAACATGCACATTAAAAATATTTTTGCAGCCAGTTTATTTCAATTATATAGGTGCCAATGATAGGATGAATGGCTTACAGATGCTAGGATAAATGGCTTAGAGATGAGAAGATGAATGAGCTACAAAAGCCCTGAAAGGATCTCTGAAACTCATAAATTCTCTTGACCGAACTAGAAATAGCGTTTCTATTTTTGTTTGCCACTTTAGTAATGAATGTGCTTATTGAAAAGAAGGCAGAGTGAAATCCTGACTCTCAACAACTTCATATGTGTTGTTACTCAGAGATATCGCAGGAGACCACAGCTGATATAATAACTATCAGAGATCTATTAAAAGAGACTCTACAAGTCTTTAACAATCAGAATGTCAGTGAGATGTCTCCATGTGCATACACTGTTTCATCTTACCATCTATAAAACACAGGTAATGTGTGCCACCCACGTGTCTCAAAGGAATGATGTGCCGAAACTGCTCCACAGTTTTGTCATGTTGAGCCTTCGTTCAAATCATCGCATTAGTCTGCTTCTTAGTCATTTCAAAGCCCTGATAAAGTGACATGCCATTGTTAAAACACGTTCGTTAAGCTGTCAGTCTGCATTCCTTTGCTCTGCGGAAGAATTTGTGCCCAGGCAGGGTGCTGGCATCTGATTTAAATGAGTTTTGACTTAGGTTTCTTCTGTCAAATATTAGAGGCCTTTCAACTACTTCATTCACAGATGCCATGCACCCAGGAATTTTGTCAACAAATGGAGTTTCTTTAAGAACTCATAATTGCTTATACATGTAATTTCTGTTATGATTGTACTCAGATCCTTTATGTTGACCAAAAAGATAAATATCATTCATACATATAGTTATACATAATTCTATATGATAAATTTACTATTCTGATTCTGTCTAAACAGAAGTATAAATACAGTGTTGGTGGGTACTGGGGGATGGATTCAGTGGATAAAGCACTTACCACACAACTGCCAGGACCTGAGATTGCACTCTGAATATGCATATAATGCTGGATGCAGTATCTTAAGTTCATAATTCCAGTGATTCTTTGTTAAGAATGGAAGCAGAGACATGAATCCTTGAAACTTATGGGCTGTCTAACCTGGTGTAAAAAGGAGTAATAACAAGAGAACCCTCTGAATCAACGTAAAGGCAGTCACTGACAACCAATGTTGTCCTCTGATCTCATGAAGGTTGTGAAAGGTATGAACCCATTCTCACACTCAAAATATACATATTACATATACATGACACACACAATAAGGTAAAAATTACAATTTAGAGTTCTTTATTTTCCTAATGATTATACTGTACATTCATTCTGACACGTACAAGATACTATACTACATATGTCCATAAAAGTTTTTTTTTAAAAAAATTCTAAATGATGTATTTGTTATTGATTTAGCAGTCAGCATCATTTAGCCAGAAAAAGCAATTTCCTATTCTTTTGGCACTTACAAAAACTTAAATTTCTGAGCTTCCTGTGCAATTGGTCTTGACTGTGTGGCTAACTTCTAATCAAGGTGAATCGGGCAGACCTTATGTACATCATTGTTGACCCTGATTTAACACTATCGACTCTCTTTTGTCTT